>QVIK01000137.1:13328-25986 GCA_003957845.1 Oidium heveae | reverse complement strand
TTTTTTTTTTTTTTTTTTTTTTTTAAAAAAAAAAAAAAAAACGGGGTTTTATACGAATTTCGTATATATAATTTTTATTTCAGAAATTCTAGTCCAACTATTCCTATTGTATCATAATCTACTGGCTACGGTACTAATTGTAAGTGGAGTTGATGCTTCAAGAAATTTAAAGAATTTTACACGGCTAACTAACGGGTTTTCTTTTGGTGGGCAAGTCACTCACTCATCCTCTGCTGAACACGAGGTGAGTACTTAACGGAATGCCAAAATTTGAGTTGGCGGGTTAGAACTTGGTGAGAGAATTGCCGAGTTAATCCTTGTATTTTGCATTTTGCATTTTGCATTTTGCATTTTGCATTTTGCATTTTTCTTTAGTTTCTTTTCCTTGTATTTTTCTCTCATATTACTTTTTATATTCCGCCGCTTACATTTTATGTAAATATCGGGCGTGAACGAGTAGGGCATGCCTGAGGCCATAATCCCGACCGGCTCTGCCGGTCCTGTACCCGGAGTGGACATTAGGGCGTATGCCTAGGACCTTAAAATTAGATAAATAAATAAAAAAGTAGGTGGAGTTGAGTTACTAACTAGTAAGGGGTCTTGGCGAAATGATCTTTAGCTCAAGAAAGAATGGTGTAAAGAGACTAGATTTATTTATTTATTTATTTATTTATTTATTTATTTATTTATTTATTTATTTATTTATTTATTTATTTATTTATTTATTTATTTATTTATTTTGGAATTTGGAGAATAAGGTTGTGTTCCGCAAAACGATCTACGGTATCCAAATAATTCTTAATTAAGTTCTATTCTGAAAGATATTAGAGTATGGAAGAAGACTTTTCGTTCTTCCAGGGCAGAATGCGACACAATGAGGAGCAAATTCAGGAAGTGGCTGGTTGGTGCGAAAAAGGAAATCTAATTGTCGGAACAAAATAACTAATTACTCGAGAACATCAATTTAGTGGTTCCTTTAACAGCCTACTACAGGCAGTTTAATCAAAAACTACCGGTAGTTTACCCGTTCCCGCTTTTTTTTTTTTAATTCAATTTATAGATCTGTGAAGAGAGCATAGACATAGCTAAGCATGAGTTTAAAAGACGGATGTTTTATTTTTTACGAATTTTAGTGTAAGGAAATCATGTCGTATGTTAATTGTTATCCTTCATCAAGGCTTTTTAAATCTAGATGTCCGAAGCAGCATGTGGGTAGAGAGAAAAGAGTGGAGGTGTGAAGCTATGGAATGCCATCCTACATGAGACACGTGATTTCATTAACACTCGGTTTGTAGGCTAAGACCAAAAGTCATGAAGCCCTGTGAGGAAGGAAAAATCCAAAAATATATCATAGAGCATAAGGCAATTCTGATACTAGTGACCATAGTTTAAATGCTTTTATATACAGTATCACAATCATGAGCCTAGCAAATATAATTTTCTTTCCTCTTCTCTTTTTAAGTTTGTTGGATTCTCAAGAGGTCAACAACAGAGAAATCCATAATGCTCATAAAAATATCATCATCAAAGTAGATTGATTGGTTCTAAATGACGAAGAGATATTGAACTTTAGACCGAACGTTACTTTCCTTTGGTTCCCCTTACTTTTAGTCTGACAGCGTGAGATGATAACTAACCTGCAGGTAATTAGTTTTGGACTTAATGTTTGAACTTTAAAAACTAATGAAAACCAAGACTTCTGAGTAGAAAGTATCTTATTTTATTTGGCTTTTGTTTTCTTACCAAATAACGAACGCTTACTTGACGGGAAATTAACACAGCTTCACCCGGAATTTAGTCTTCTTCATCGTTTTTTCCCCTAAAACCAACGCCATTATTTAATTTCATACCCCAAAAGCTACTTAATGTGTATATAATGATGAAAAAATATTTTTCTACTTCAAATTATCTATAAAGATACGTCTTTTTTTGCGGGTTACTCCTTAAAACATCGAGCACAATGGCCATGACGATCTAAAAGCGAATGGTTTGATTTTGCTTCATAGCCTTTAAACCTTAATTTTGAATTTGGTAATTTCTTCTTTTGATCATTCGTGATTGCAATGGAATCTATACTGTGTGTAACAGGATCTCGACGAGATCGAGGTTTGGTTGATGATACAGAAACAAGGAGCGGCGAAGGAGGTAGTCTTTTGTATTTCATGGTCGATGAACATGTCCTGAAAGATGTATAGTGCAAGTTTTCATGTTGCTTCAATGAAGCTCCTCCTCGTGAACTAAGTGTCATCTTGATATTAGCAATCTCAGTTTCCAGTGTCGTCCTTGTCGTATTGCAACTACCATCCTCAATCTCCTGAGAGCTAATTGAAGCTGCTGTGCTGCTGGGCTCTAGATTAATATTGTGTTTTTTTTCTTCATTCTTAAATAAATGATTTTCAATGCTAGTCTCCGTCCTTGAGCTGTGGCTACAGTTGGCATCAGAGTTGAAGCTGGCTCTGGATAGTTCCAATCTAGATTTCCTCGAGAGTAGTTCTGGAACTCGAAGAACTAAAACTTTGACTTAAATGTGGGATCATATGAAAGAAACCAAGAAAGAAGCAGATATTTAGAAATAAAGGATAAAAGTTCACCTACTTTGATATTCAGGCTTGTCTTTTAGTCTTGTAACTCCAATAAGAACTTTTCCATTGTGATCATTGATTTCCTCTTTGGGCTTGTGGGCAGATTCTCCCGCTGGACTAACATAAGCCCAAAGGGGCTCTCTCTTGACCACAAAAATTAGAAGATTTAAGATGTAAGAGGAAACAAGATAAGTGATCTCTAATATTAATTGAAGCATTTCAGTATTTTTATTTAGAAGATAACTTAATTTTCCTTAGACGAAGATTGATTAACTATATTCTTTCCCCTCAACGTTTCCCACAAAGGCAAGTCAGATAGAAGAGAATGACTAATTTAACTGATTCAACCACAAAAAGTTAGGAAGATAAAAAAATTATACATTTGCAACAACTAAGAGGGTAGTGGTAAAACACCAATGGAAAAAAACACATAAGGCAGTCGATCCTTTCAAACACCACAAACTTTCTAGTCCAACGCATCCGGAGATATGTCGTTCATAATTGACGTTGATCAAATGTCCTGAAGAAAAAGGGGAAATTGAATTGGGTTGGGCCATCGATAGAATCCGGCAGATAAAGGGGTTTGTCACCTTGCTCTAATGTGAAATATCAGTACCACCGTGCTCCTCATGGACGATGGTAATAGCAAGATGTGGTGAAGAGATTCCATGTTTTATTTTTTCCGCCTTCGACTTTTGCCGGCAACTACCGTGTTTGTGGATGATCTCAAGAAGATCTCAGCCAGGTACTTTTTCAGTTTTACGTCAACATGATTCTTGAAGACCAAGAGTTATCTCGCCGCAGGAGAAGGTGCAATGCTTCTTTGCTATAATACACGTGCATGAAGCTAGGCAGGCAGGTATAGATTTTTTTCAGTCAATTGTCGTTACCACATCTTAATCCGACCCGGTTATCGGAAAATTTTGCTCTGAGCCATCGAAAAATGTATCGCATACAGAAGATAGGTTCTAGCACATTAGATGACATCCATTCTGCATGTAAATGTCTATCTAGCGACGACAAAGGAATCCAACACACTCTATCTTGTGAGCTCGTTAGGATTCTACAGGAATACCGTGTCTATAAATTAGTTCTTTCATCGTTATAAGGGGTACTAAATAATTTGTCTCGAATATCGATTCTGAAGTTACACTCCCCATTTGGTGATCTGGAATCCCCTTTATTGTTGAAATAATGACGCAATGCAAACTTATCCCACCCTCTGAATCTTGATTCATTCACGAGGCTTTCTACCGTCATTAAGTCATAGTCACTCCTAAGCACCAAATAAAAATTCGAGGCTATTCATGATTAATCCAGAGACAAAGAAGTTTAGGCCTCTTTCATCCTCCTACAAAAGCGCAAGAGCCTCATGTGCTCTGGATGATCGCACAATTATTCGGATTCTGGGTAGAATATCTACGGAGCGATTCAGTGATGAGCCAGCTTTCTACTTGATCTAATCCAGATGCGATTAAAAATGCTGAATGAAAGAAAGTGTAGCAGATAATGCTACTTTTTTCTTGTTATGCGTAAAGAATCATCAGACAGAATTTAATTTGGGTGTTAACTGTGACCGGATATCCATAATACTGTCAGCACGGAGAAGACGTTGTTTGCGGGCTTCAGGCATTAATAATAAAGGACTCCAAAACTTTTAAGCCACCCCCACCAAAGATGGTGGGGTCAAATTAGGGTTATAAAACTACATGTGATTTTGATAAATCCAGAGGGTAAGTTTTACTGTAAGGTCAGACACAGGCTATAATTCGACCGTATTTTGCGACTTCCCTTAATTTGGAAGTATCGTAAAGAGGCAAGTAGAATCGAGCGAAGTAATGTTACTACCTTATTAGCTAAGCAACCAAGATTCAGTGCAGATATTAACAGTGGAGATGACTTGATATAAATTATCTTATCCCTCCTTTAAACCACATCTCTCTCTCCATTTCCTAAATTATAAATGGCATGCATATTTTCTAGGTGTGTGTCTATGTCTTGAACTGTAATTTTATCTAATATTCTTACTTAGAAGTTTAAATTATTTTTCCCATTGAAAGATATTGAACTCAGTAGTATCCTCCCAAAAACAACTCAATTTTTTTTTAAAAAAAAATAACCTTTTAAATAACTTTCAATTAGAGGAGGACAAAAACAAGATAAGATGGGTCAATAGTAAAATGCATCTGAAAAGTCAGTGTTTTCCTATGCGCCCTCTCAGGAAACGGCCTACAACACGTTAATGGAAGCAAAAGCTGCTATTGAAACGCATGCGCTACTGCTATAGAAGATAACCCACCATCATTAAAGAATACTTTAGAAGAGACCCTTTTCAGATCGCAACATATTTTGTTGTCATGTAGATAAAAATTGTATGAGATTGGAGCTGTGGTCAACTGAGGAATTGTTGTTAGATATGAGTAGATTTATGATTGGTGGAATTGTAAAAAATTGGATTTAAACCAATCAGAATTTAGCGGGTGAGGCACCTCTAACGATTGATTCTCTTAAGTTCCTAATTTTTATTTTTCTTTTCCTATGTTCTGGTATCTTCTGCTACTCATCATTAGTTCAAAACTTTTGGATACATAGACGCTGCATAAAAAGGGCAGGTATTGTAACAAATATGAATCTGAAGCAGTAAAAGATTTATGTAAACTTTATTTTACATATATATTTTTTGTTTTTGTTTTTGTCGGAAATTTTTCAAGAGACGAGAAAAAGGTGTTTTATGAAACTCTCCAAGAAAACAGAATATCGGCACCACCTTGATGACAAATATATTGAAACAGTTAATTGACGCTCCCAATAGGAATTAGTGTAGATAAATATATATATTTCCCCTACACCCCCGGACTGGAAGTTGGGAAATCTTTTATGCATCTTTTATTTTATTTCCCCTGAAACACCGGTTCGTTAATGTATTTTCTTAAAACAATCTTCACCCTTGCCATTGGCTTGCGTCGAATCTTTTTTTTTTTTTAAAAAAAAAAAAAACATAATAAATTCTTTCACGTGTGGCGATTAGTCAGCAATTTTTTTTTTAAGTTCAATCTTAGGCTACTTACTATAAGGTTAAACAATTATCATGTAAATATCCCTCTGAGATCACAACAATTCAATTTACAGGAGGTAAAAGAATTTCAATGGCCTTCAATCCATTTAATTTTATTCCCCTTTAATGCTTCCCAGACACATTATCTTGGCTGGGAGAAAAAAAAAAAGTGGGAATTTTCAAGTCTGAGGTTCCCTATTTCAATTGCTTTTGTCCAAAATTTGGAAAAATCGAGAGGAGGTGATTATCAATTATTTAATTTGTCAGCGAGGCGAATAAATTCCCTGTAAAGCTATACTACTGTCTTTTAGCAGCGACTCGTGTAACTTTAAACGTATCAAGACAATATTTTTTTTAAGCAATAATTGGGAGCAGACTAGTACTAATTAAGGCCCCTGACATCGTGGCTTGTAAACAATAATGTTGTTGATAAAAGTTCTTCCGATTTCTTCAATGTTCTAGCCGAGAATTTTTGATACTAAGCTCAGTGTCACAATGAGGACTAGCAGCACTAATAAAATGAAAACGTTGGTGTAAGTTGTCATTCCGAGTCTATTTTATAACTCCTAGCAAGACTAGGCCCCAAGTCAGTAGTTAAAGCGCCGTCAAAATGTATTGGTCATTCTCCTGAAGTAAGAGAGAGTACCTATAATTGTAGGCAGCTATTTATTTTATGAGTACGACAGATTTAGAAAAGTAATTTTTGCATGCAGGGTTTAAACGGTGCCATGGTGGGGAGCAGACATATCAGCCGCCGAAGACCATACCAAGATGTTCAGAATTCGAACCATTTGGTGTGGTATCTGAACTTCGGATTAATCTCTTCTTTCTTTTCACCATCATTGCATCTTCCTATTAGAACCAGAAAGCTCAAGCATCTATAGCACTCAATTTTGTATCATGTGGGAAAATTTTCGAGGAGGGATTTGTTGTAAAAGCGCCGATGAAATTTTGCTTAGTAAGAATATTTATACCCATGTATCATATATACAGGGGTATTATATTTCTAATCAAATTAGAACCCTCTAGAATTATCTCGAAGTTATCAAGTGACTGTATCAATGTGTGTATCTCAGTGTGTTTATGCGCACAGTAAGCCAGCCACAAGAGAAACTTGAGATTTCTGACACATTCTTAACCACACTCTTGTTGCCTATCTCTCAACCATTATTTTAGCCCTCTTAAATCTATACTTTTAAATGGATCTCGAAACGTGTGCATATCATACACGCTACTAAAACTTCAAGAGGAATGTGTTGAAGAACAGTGTGTGCAAGCCTTCAGATATGTTGTTGTTAACTTTTAAAACATTACTTCTTGTTCTGTTTCAACACCCCAGACATTGAATTTACGCAGGGTAACTTGTGTAAAATATAGATTTTATATGTAAATATCTCTAATTCAAACTATGAATAATAACACACTGATAAACGACCTAAAGTTGACAATTATAATGACGATGGGAGCCAGAATTTTGACAGTGGATTCTGCTGATTAACCCTAAGGTAGAAAGGTTAGTCCTCGAACAACTTTCAGACGAAGCAATTGCTTCAGGCTTAAATTTCAGTGAGAGGCGGGAATGTTGCCGATACGCCAGAATGGACATACGCTCCTATTATTAAGGCAAGGCCACGTCGCGCGCGCGAAACGATGCATACAAGCAGCAGATGGAACACTATTTAAACTCCAAATTAGATGACCTGTTTGTTGACTGGCCGTGTCCACAAGACGTTGAGGAAAAAATGTTAGAATTTCTTTAATTGCCTAATGTGTTAGTTATATTTGACTAAAATAACATCTACATACTTACGCTCGACTGGGAGTTGAAGCATTTGGAAGGGAAGCTATGTAGGGGGGGGGAGATATTGATCAGCTAAATAAAATATATTTCTCCAATAAGGGGCGGGGGGCTAGCTTGCTAGGCTAGTCCGAAATAGGATCTCCAACCAGTGGGCGGGGGGAGATCGATCAAACAAATTGGCAGGTGAACAGGGGAGCTCTGTGGAGATCCCTTGGTCGGCTATCAAGAGCGGGAATCGCTTCAAGGATGCGAGTTGGTTGATGACGATACGGATGAAGTTATGAAAACCACAGAATAGCTTTGTGACAGCTTGTTTTGTTAGGAGGCCACATAGCTCGTGCGCCTCGCCGGCCTAACCGCAGCCTGAAGCGTTCAATGTCTCAAGTGTCATGAACACCTTCGAAGTAATAAATGAACCTACGTTATGAATGCCTATCAAACAGCGAGGCTTCCTTCCAGCTGCTTGTCCTGAAGCTTGGTGAGGAATGCTCTTTGTAAGTCGCTAGATAATCAATAAGTAATCAATAATTAATCAAGAAATATTCAACAACAGAAAAATCCGCATGGAGTTATCGACAAGGAGAGCTTTTGACATTGTTGGTCCACCTACTCACCACCTATGCCGGGAAGTAATGGATTATGCAATTTGCATAAAGTTGCTGACTTAGTCTGTTTAGATATGTTGACAGGGATCATCAACTAATCTTTTTACATTTTGGAGCATTGCATAATTGCAATAGTTAGACATAAAACAAGATGACAAACAGTGAATAAATCCCATGCACGATTGGTAATCCAATTCATTGTTATCATTCCAATCGTTTCCTACTTTTCAGAGTCAAAAAGGCAAATGATATTATAAAAATAATCATTCAGCCTTTATTTAAATCGGAATCTAGTATATATTTTCATTCAAGTACTGGCAGAAGAGAGAAGGTTATGAGGGTGAATTACGTGACAGAAAAACCTTTAACTTTCATCCATCAAATTCCATATTTCTGAAAGTTTGCTCATCAAGTGTGGAAATGAATATGGAGGAGATATTTTCAAAGGAAATTTTATTTAATAACAAGTGATGACAGACCAGCGATGAGAGTCTGAGAAGCTTGTGAGAATTTGGATTACCAATTGTGCTTAAAATTCATGTAAAGCCTAAACTATACAATTGTTGTGAATCGTTTACAAGAAACCATAAAAAGTTGCCCAAGAACCCTCCCTCCCTTACTGCGTATCCCCCTCGCTCATGCTTGGTGTGTAAGGGCCCCGAGTGGATTGAAGCTATTCCTTCCCTCCCGGCCTCACGGTCGCAAAGGGTTAGGTTAGTTAGTTAGGGCTACTCCCTGGCCGCGGTAAAAAAATGTATTGTATTGTCCGAGTTACTGTTTGAAGTCTAACTGAATCAGATCCTTAAAAGCTAAAGTACGATCGCAATGTTCATGTGTCGCAGAAATTGCCAGCCCAGCTAAATTTGGGCCACCGTCATATGGTTTTTGACTAATAATGCATTGGAGGTCTGGCCATTACAAGCTTATCTAGATACTTAGTGAAGAGAGTTTTAAAAAATAAACTGTCCTAATTACTTTTATATGTTGAAAATCTCAATCCTACTCGTCGTTACTTTCTATTTCTCCAACTGATTGTCATGCATAGTGGAAGCTCCCAGCTGAAACCTTAAGAATAAATAACATCTAACTAGAAATTGGTGGCTCTATTAGGATAGCTGAATACCACCCATAGACTATCGGGCAGCAACTTCGAATTTTCTCTAGATCAATAAAAGATCATAGCTAAGAAAGATTTCTCATACAATCAATCATGGCAGGTCGCGGTACTCGTACAGCTAAAATGCTGGAATACGAGAGGCAGGCTGAAGAGCGCCTGAGGGAAACAGAGATTATGAATGAGGAGAGAAATCGCATGGTAGAAGAATTGATTAAGATTCAACAAGAGCAGGACCGTATTGCCCAAGAAGAATATGAGATTGCTCAGTATTACGAGGCGGAAGCTTTGAGGCATGCAGAGGAAGTCCGAATTCATCGTGAAGGTTAGTTCTATCCATTCATTGGTATGAGATACAGCTTAAAATTCTGATAAGAAGCCAGAGGTACGGCGACATCAGGAAAGGATACGGGACCACGAGGCCCGACTTCGCGATCATGAAGCTACTGCAGAAGCTTTCGCTAAAGTAATCGCTTCGCCTTCCAAACCAACCAGAGATAGGCAAGTTTCTTTCCAGGCTTCAATAGGAGGCCGGTTGGCTGGAAGGAATCAACCAGGACAGCCAGCCGGATGAGACATTATACCCGAACTAGATCTACTCAACAATACTTCTGGAAAGTTGGCCAAAATCTTAAAAAAACTCGATTGATAGTAGTATGATCACACCCATAGCTACACTTAACGACGGGAGCTTATAAGCCCCAGCTTAAAAAGTGAGAGATGATGGTTCTCTGATGTGTCTGAAATGAATCACAAATAAAATATTCAGATAGGTGGTAAAGAGATTATTTAAGGTGATTTTGGTAGGCCTTGACTTGCTCGCAGCTAACTTCTACTAAGCATGATGTACAAAGTCATCTAAAAACCGATGAATAGTAGCTCTCTTCTCCAAAGATTGTATGATTTATAAAACGTTATCTCTCTTAATTTTTCCCGGTAAAAAATTAGAGTTCTATCGAATTCAGCAATGGAATTGAGGTTGTATCAATCAAAAATGGCACATTGTTAAATATCTCTATACGTACAACAAGTAATCGCCCAACTGTTGACATGCCGTATAAGCTCAATAAAAGAACCTGTTGGATATCGACTTATCTTCGGCGAGCTTTAAATACCAAATCGTCGAGCCCTATCCAATAAACGTAAAGTCAAAAGCTACCTAATATCACAAATCTCAGCTATTTAAACTCGGATAAAACAACATATAAGCTTTGATTCGGACTTGAGCAGTAGCTGAGAAAGATAATATTTCAATTTTAGAGACTTGCTCTATCATGGCATACACCCTACGAATACGATTTTCCCCTTATGTATATGCATCATCATCATATATATATGCATATATATTCTCATGATAGTTTCGCCTACTTTTCTATGAATTATCAACGATTTTTCTTATCGATAATCTCCGTAAAGGCCGGGATAAACTTATTGGGAATATCGAAATTGCCGATTCACGTTAAAGAAATAAATATGACTCATTGCTTTCTGTAACAATACAGTATCTAAATAAGACAATTCATATTTATTCAATACCGCAATTTTAGCTGTTATCCTGGTAATCTTTAGAGGAATCTATTCTTCATATGAATAAAGCACAAAAAAATTTCTTTCAAAATTGCTCTCAGTTTCAAAAATAATCTATTTTTTTAACATCTTGTTCTTCTTGTTAGTCATTAATAAAATAAGCTAATCGTCTCACTATTACTTATTTTCACCTACTAGGAAAATAGAAGAAGCCCCTTTCCCAAGGAATATAGTCCATCAATTTATTTTGAATCGGTTTTTTTTTAAATTTTTCCTTGGAAAGATTATAGACCTGCACGTCCATAAATCAATTAATATACATTCACTATTCAAATTAGCTCTTAAATTAAACTCTTAAATATATATTTTCTCCAAGATGGAAATCTCTCCCTTCCTCCGAAAATTTAATGGATGATAATAATGATTAGGCTCAAGTAAATCTTTATCTCAGTGTTGGTAGTAGGTAGTAAATACTATTACATTCTCCGTTACTACTCCCCCCTCTCCTCAGATTTAAATACTAGATTATATCTTAAGGGAGCCACTTGAATTTATGAATATAATTTCAGTAAAAACTTGAAAGGAATTATCAAGGCGGGAGGTTATTCAGTGTGCCAGGATAACTATCAGAGTATCAGTTATATAACATATAAGCTAAAAGAATTATAGCTATCATGAGAAAGTATGAAAGTTAAGCTATATAAATTTATCTATTTCGACATAAATATATAAACCACCCAAGAAACTCAAATTCAAATTAATATCCCTTTTATGTCATCTCTAGGAGGCTAAACTGCACGTAAATATATATATCTTTTTTTTTTTTTTGTTTTTTTCTTTTCTTTCTCACACTTCTTCTCGCTTGAAGACATACACATCCTCATTGGCGCATCCAAAAGCCGTCTCGGGCATTTTACAGAGCCTGAACTTCTAAAAAAAAAAATATAGATACAAATAACTATTCTGTTCCGCTACATGATCCGTTACTAGACATACAGAACCCTTGGATCACTAGGAGTAAAATATCCGACCAATACATTCCTTGAAACAATCGCTAACAGGACAACGAGACCGTTAAGGAGAGCGCCAGCGTGCTTTTGAAAACTCAACACAGCGGACCCCAACCCCCACCCTCCTCGGGTTTCGAATACACCGAGCGAATTAATTTGACAGAATATACGCATCTCATGGTCAGCCTGTAGATGTATCTCACGTTTCAAACTAGGCTCTTGAAGCTACTGGACTATTATTCCTCAACTTTCATGCCAGCGATTGTAGAATTGCTACTAGTGCATTATAAAAAAAAAAAAAAAAAAAAAAAAAAGCCCATTTGAGGACGGATGAAACCAAGCGTATTAGAAAATAGAAAGTAAATGATAAAATAAGTCGGATCTATTACATACCAATATTCATCAGACATTACNCAAAAAAAAAAAAAAAAAAAAAAAAAAAAAAAAGCCCATTTGAGGACGGATGAAACCAAGCGTATTAGAAAATAGAAAGTAAATGATAAAATAAGTCGGATCTATTACATACCAATATTCATCAGACATTACATGGCATCGGAATTGCATGCGGAAAAAACAACTACAATAACAATAATAATAAAGGGTCTTTAATAATATCTGAGTTTTGTATTTTAATTTAATCATTTCCTTGAAAGTATTCACTTTTTTTAGTTGAAGGATGAGAAATAATATTTACAGCCTCTCAGAGATGAAAATGTTTATTTACAAAAACAGATATATATATATATATATTTTTTTTTTCTTTCTTTTAAACTGTCGTTGCTACCCCAATATAGTCCTTTTTAAACTGAGAAAATTCACCAAAATTGGATATTTCATACATTAATAAATATTAAAAAAATTTATAATTTTATAATTATAGACGGAATGATTGTGATGTCGGGCTTTGAAATGACGATGCTGAATTTTTGGGGTGTGTGTGTATGTGTTTTTTTTTTTTTTTTTT
>QVIK01000137.1:0-13212 GCA_003957845.1 Oidium heveae | reverse complement strand
TTTTTTTTTTTTTTTTTTTTTTTTTTCCTTGTTTATTCCCCTAATTTCGAACTCACTCTATGTTTATAAAAATTTAAGCGATTTAGAGTAATAATGCAAAAAATTGAATAAATCATCAGATGATGGGTAGGGATATTGTCGCTTGTTTTGCGGCCTAATTAGGTAAAGCGTGATTGCAAATAGCGATGATGTAGAATATCCGCTCCCTGTTTTGTATTTTTAAAAAAAAAATAATAATAATAATAATAAAAAATTGGGGGGTGATTTCCAAGGGACTGACTAGCTTTCATATTTGAAAAAGTGAGTGAAGAATTTTTATGTGTAACTGATATGTGTTATTCTCTGCTTAAGAATATTCTTTTTTGTTTTTGTACATATTTATTATTTTGACTATTCCTTTCGAACGTCTTTTATCCTCTATCTTAGTTCAGAATTAATTAGGTATTGGATAGAAAGTATTACAGTCTTAATACTACTATAGAATCATAAATATCTCATCACTTTTAATTTAACAAAAAATTTATAAATCTAGAAATTGTATTTTTTGGGAGGGAGCGTAGTTATAAATCACTTGGAAATACAGGAACCCTAGAGATGTATAAATGGATTGAGTATAGTATAGCATAGGAATCGTCATAGAATTGGTGAGGGTTTTAGGAGGAAGGTTGCTAATATTCGTCGTTGTGGAGGGTTCATTTGTTAAATGAAAATTGTAATTGAAAAAAAAAAGCAGCAAGTAATTGATATTTCGATGAATATTTTTTTTGAAATTTTTTTAAAAGCCAGTGGTTAATAATTACTTTTTTTCCTGTAAATACGCAAAAAGCGAGGGTGCTAATTCAGCTATCAAACGTTTACCAGCGCGTTGAAGTATTGGGGACTGTAAGAGAATTTCAGTATTACCCATATCCCCCCACGCAGCTATTACCAATTTTGACTTCTCGTAAGGTTTGTCCGTGCCTGTGTCTTCAATTTCCCGCACAAATCTAGGTTAAATATCCTTGTATGATCATACTTAGATTCATCATATTCAACTAACTTAATGACATTATTTCTAATCAAACTATCGAACTCATCTTGGTCTGAGGCCTGAAATAGCTTTCCAGGAGTGGTGATAAGTCCAGTATGGCGTTCTTCAAGTGATAATTTAAGATCAGAGTACCCTTTAATAGTTAGGACGTTCTCAACATCAATTGAGTTAGTTGAAGCAGTTTCCTTATTGCTGACAAGAAATTCTTCATATCACACAGATTTATCATTACATAAAGTGCTACTATCACCTTCAGTAAGATTTTCGGAAAGCATCTCTACATACTGTTTATTTTGAAAATTCTTCTGCCGATTACCCGAACCCTTTGGGGATCTTGAGAGTTTTAATTTTATGTTATCTCGTTTTCATCCTGTTTCCTATAATTTGCTCGTCTGAGTCATTTGATGGCGCATATTCTTTAAAATTGTCAAATGATTCTTGCTCTAGCTTAGAATCAAAATCAATATTATATTCTTGAGAATCTTGAACAATTTCTTCTTCATGATAAAATTTCATCACAGTAGCACAAGACCTTGTGAGCCCGTAAGATATTTCCACAGTACATCCCTGATGGGTTGTATCAATTCCCATTAGTTTGTATGGTCCACACCACCCTTTTTTTTCTCTGCAGACGACTACATCACTTTGAATAAAATGATTAAGTATAGGTAAGGTATTTGGTCCATCCCTTGTAACCAATGCCCTATTAATAGTTTGTTCTGCGCAGAATTTATGAATTTCTTTAATTGCTTTTTCCATTGCATACGCCTGAGCTGTGAAAGTTGGGGAAGGAGAGGTATCATGATTGATTCGAGGGTAAGCACCGTAAACTAAAAGAGTGGGTATAAGTCCATTAGGACCAACTGAATCATTTAGGCCCTTGAATGCCATTTGAAGCTCGATTTCTTTAGAAATACCCTTTCCCTCTAATTCTGCACAAATTATTTGATATGCTCGTCTTAAAGGCACATGGTACCTTTCGACTTTTCCAATGCTTTGATGATCTTCTACAGGGAGTTCATGCACTTGTATACCCATCATATGTGCATTCTGGCGAAATTCTCGTGAGGCAAGATTAGTACCGGCGTCATGGGATACAAAGTGAGGGGCTCCAAGGTACGTATCAATCCATGACGCTCTAAATGCATTTCATACTGTAACCGTAGACATATCTCTAAGAAATCGACCAGCTTAGTAGTTAATTGCCTCATCGACAATATGTAAGGTATTGTCTCCTTCTAAATTAACGATATCTACAATAAAAGTTTGGTTGAAGTCATATTCTTTTGGCAGCTTAAACTTAAAACGGCCAGGTGCTTTCCCGTGTAATTGAAATTGTCTGCAAAAGTGAGTAAGTCTTTCGACTGCCTTGTTATCTACATCATTCCCTGCTCGATGGAGTACATCTATTAGCCTTTGTACAGAGGGATGGCCAAATCGACGATGTAGTTGGCGTAATTCAGTTTCGGTCAAGTGAGTAAACACAATGGTTTCCTCAGTTTTATCTAAAAGCAAGAAAGAGTATCCAAATTTGATGAAAATAGGCACAATCTTTTGTCCTTGTACTAGAAAATCTTTCAAATTATTGAGATAAGCATCCATTTGTTTCATATCTTGGAGGTTGAGCAGAAAAAGGGTGTGTAGTGGAACCATATGGAATACAATTTTACCGATAGGGGTATTTGCCTATCCTTTTGCAAATCGAATCTGATATTCACCAGCCCCATTTTTATATATCTGCAGGCTTGGTATTTGTTTCTTTAGTGCTCCTAATTGAGGATGACCTACAGTCGAAACACCGGCTGCTCCTGTATCTGGAATAATACCTTGGAATTTGAAATCAGAATACCATGATAAAAATGTATTATCCTGTTGCTAGACGCTATTTGATAGTACTGACGAAAACGACGATGATTTATTGTTTTCAAGGTTTTTGAAGATGTCTTTCCGCGTAACGGCATGAAATGCAGATTGATTATTCAAGTGTTGGATCACTTGATAGGATCTACAGGACTATATTCGGTCAAGAATTGCTCTCTTTTGTATTTATGGTCATCGAATTCATTTTCCCAGTTTTCCAAAAATTGATCAACATTATCTTTAATACCTGTGAAACCTTCAAGGCATTCTCATTCCACCAAGAATGCTTGGTAATATTTTGGTGTGACGGGTTCTCCTTGAAAGTGAGACTGTTGCTGAAAACGAGAGAATTATGCTTTTCTTTCCTCAAGTGAGTGATTGATAGATCAACAGCTAGATATACTGCAAATCAAAGAATTTTTGTGATCTAGTTCCAGATCTAGTTCTATTTTGACAAGAGCTTTGTCCTCTGTCCTGAGAATAAATTCTTCCTTTGTAACTACCTCTGGACTTGAAATTATTTCTATTACCTCGATTTCCTTGAAATCCATATCTCCGCTGAAGATAGTTTTGATCCAGGGACTGCTCTTCATACAATGAATTTAAATTAGCATTAAACTGATGGATATCA
Organism: Oidium heveae; assembly: GCA_003957845.1. Lineage (NCBI taxonomy): Eukaryota > Fungi > Ascomycota > Leotiomycetes > Helotiales > Erysiphaceae > Oidium > Oidium heveae. Next base: position 9,691 of record QVIK01000137.1, on the reverse strand, counting down.
CATAATTGTTATTCCTTGGTATGAATTGCGTTTTTAATTTGTGCGACAACTGCTTCAAATATTTTATCGGTATTCTACAGGGCCAATCCATATTCCTTTAGCCCTTGACAGCCATCAAGTACTCGGTCTCTTATATTCTGTTCAACCTGAAAAGAGCCCCATAATCCACGCTGTATCTTTTGTAGTGAATCAATCATGATCTGAAAGTATTCGGATAACTTTTCCCCCGAGGTTTTTTGCCCTAATTTTTGCAAATATTGTCGTTAGCTATAGGGTTAAGTATTCTTGCGTTTGTCTCCGTTTCAGAATGAGCTTTTTGTAACTCTATGAATTTATTGAAAGTATAATTTATATGAATAAGAAAATCATAATAGAATTGGCTAGCGCGGTCTTTGAGCATAGACGAATATCCATTGTGATATTGATCTTCTCTTAATCCAACTTTGCGACAATAATCATAGAAGATTAGAAGTTTGAATGCCAAAATATCACTTAATTCTTCTCCCCATACCTGTTGTCTTTATCTATGTACATTCTCTCAAAATCCATGAGCTGTTTAGAAGAGCCAGTAGGAGGGGCTTGAGACCTGGGGAAGGCTAAAGACTTTTGCTGTTTACTATCATAAAGGTCATTGGATTCAGAAGTCAACTTATCATGGCCTATAACATATTCTAGAATTCTATGTTAAGGAGTTGGCTGCATTTTTTCTTTGCCTTTACTAGCTTGCTTTATAGATTGTAGTTCACCGTAAGAAGTATTGAAGTTAGAAGAGAAACCTCCACCATGCTTTTTCTGATGAATTAACTTTTCGTGAGTTCTTTCGTGCACCTCGGTTTCTTCTATTAGGTATCATTTCCTGTTCTCCTATCTCTTGGAATATATAGACTCCTTGCTTGAGTAGAAAATCTCCAAGTAAGTTAATAATGGTCATATTACATTTGCTCATCATCTTTTGGTTCCAATCAGTAAAATCGTCCTGATAGTATTCCCATACTAGACCTCCGGACCATTCATTTACTGAATACCATGCAATTCTTTGAGCTATGTAAGTATGAAATATTTTTGCATTATGTTCTATGGATGTTGGGATTAATGTTAAGTCATTGAGCTTGTCATCTAGGATACATGGTTTGAATTGGCTAAATTCTGGGGGTACTTGAAGTCCCATTTTTAGCTTTTAAACAAAAATGATAGTATACACAAATGAAATATGCTTAGTTGAGCAATTGTCACGTGAACACAAAAATATTCACATCTATTAGCAACATGTTTTATCATAAATATTGAGATTTTTTTTTAAAAAAAAGGCCTGAAGATGAAGAATTTGAAATATCAAGAAAAAAATTTTTCTACTTTATGAATAAATCGGAATCTTTTTCAGTAATTTCTGAATGTTTCCAAATCGTAGACATTGCTGCTTTTACTATTTAAATTATCCCAAAATGATTATGTAAATGAGCGAAGGAGTAGCGAGTCAGATCGAAAAGTTTAGACGAATTTATTGCCAGATTATCAGTTACTGGTGTCAGAATACCATGAACAGGCGCTAACTATAACAACGTAGTAGTAAGGTACATTTTTTCCCCCCGACCTCAAGGGAAGCGCAATGGGAAAATTGGTTTTAAGAGATTAAAGAAGTTGAAAATGAACAAACACCTTTTTATATTACTGAACCTTTTGTACATAAAGATAATAATGACAACAAAAAACACATAGGCAAGCTATTTCTTCATTATATCTCGGAATTTTTTACAATTAAAAGCAACAATTGAAAGGGGTATTTAGTTCGCTTGAATTGGAATTATTATAGGGAGAGAAATTTTTGTTTTTTAAAATAAAATCAACCCAGTGAAAGGGAGAGAGCGACCGAGCAAAAAAAATGCGACTAGCGTCATCTACGCAATCTTTTCATTGCAATTTTAGAAAGTTAAGAGATAAAAAAACTCTTACTATAAATAGCGGGAAGGAAATGCAATTTTTTTGCCACACAATGCTTTTTTCCAGGAGCTGAAAAAGTATGAACGACCTGGTTACTTTTCGATTTGATTCTCTGATTCTATAGGATGTATAGCACTAGGCGAGGAAGGCGTGGATGATCCTGTTAATTGAGCGACGCGGGCCTTTATTCTGGCAACGCGGACTTCAATAGCTAAAAATCAGTCAATAAGTAGGTGTCTTTCAAGGATATGAGGAATTAAAAAGATTAATCGTACATTCTTCTCCACTTGGCTCTTCTCCTTTTACCACACCTGCTTCATCTTCGCTTTTCATTTGATCTTCACTCTTTTTAACCCTAGCTTTCACAGCATCGAGGTTCTTTGAATGAGCTACTTGGTCTTCAGATTGATTTATAGCACCAAATTCATCCTTTTGAGTTTTTGATATCGTATCACTATTGCTATTGCTATCGTTATCTCTTCTACTTTTATCTTCCTCCAAACCATTTTCGGTTAGATCTTGATCAAAACTAGAAAAGGCTTTTTGAGCCTCTTTAGCTTCATTAGTGCTTAACCTTGATAAAGTATCATCAGGTGGAAATATACGACCTGGAGCGGGTCCAGGGGATAGATTTAGTTTGTCTTCGTGGCTCTCAGTCGCACTGGTTGTGGATGGACTAGGTGCACCGCTTCGTTTTTCGCTAACAGTTAAAGATTTCTTTCGAAATCCAGAGAGACTTCGTCCAATAGATTTAGATTTCTTCTTTTGTTCCACAGCTTCACGTCCTGCTGTGACTTGTGGTGGACGAGAGTTTTGTGTTTCTTTTGAATTTTGGGCTTTATTTCTGCCAAAAAACTTTTTAAATCCACCACCTGGTCCATTCTTCTTGGAGTTTTTCTTCGCTTGGAGATGTTGATTACCTAAATTTTCTTCATCAATAGAAGTCCATACTCCAGAAACTGATGATGGAACTTTCTCAAGTTTGTTTTGAGCTTTCTGTGATTCGATCGCAACATCTTCTACTGATGGCTTTGTCTGATATTTAGTAAAGTGTGGAGTCGTCGAGAATCGTGTGGTATTTGGGGTTAACTCATTGGGTTGTTCATGAAGATTTTGAAAATGTGGTGAAGAGATAGAAGAAGAGATAGACCGAGAATCGTTTTTCATTGTTCCTAACGTGTCTGGGCTTTTAGGATGGTCATTAGACGTGGGTGAATTAGCAAAACCACGTCCAGAATTCACATTTGCAAGGTATGACTTTCGGAAAGCATCTCTATCGTACTTATTTGCCCACTTCATAGCTGATGAAGCCTCACTTATAATCAATGGCTGAAGAGTAAAGACACTACTTGTCTTCATTGAAATTGCGTCGTCAGTTCTTCCAACACGTAAGCCTGGTTCCTGCTGTACGTTGATCTGCTCCTCCTGTAATCTTGCTGCTGCCGCCTGGATTCGAGCATGTGAGTCAGAGTTAACACTAGCCTTTTTTGAAGTTAAACTCTGGGACGACATATTGTTCGAGCTTTCATGTATTGGTTTACCAACTGATCTTCTCCGATTTGATCCTTTATTCCTCTTTGACCTTGACCAAAAACTCTTTTTCTCGGCAATATAAGCACCTTCCACTGGTGCGGATGCAGCACCTTTAACCTTTTCTTCTATTAAAAGCCATCTCCCATCAGGAATGTTAGTTTCAACCAAGGCACATCTACCAAATGCAGCTTTTCTTTCGGGAGATTCTTCAGCCGATAAACTGCTAATCCAAACCCACCAAAATGCATCATCTAAATAAAATTTCGCAATACTTGCTAGTTCCCCCGGCTCCAGCTCCGACTCATCCCTATTTACTGAGTGAGAGTGGGAGCTTTGACTACGAATTGTTATTGGTGGCAGTGATAGATCAGGAGGTAGAAGTAAAGGAGAAGGCACACTTTTTAGTTCATTCACAAATCCAGAAGAAAGAAATTCTGCCCAAGATGGAGTTGTTGGTCTACCCGCCGCATTTCTGGCCATATTGGTTTTCTCTGAAATTTGTGGATATCGCCTTGCAAAGCTTACTCCGTCCTCTTCCTCTTTGATATCAAATCCATCGGAGAAGCCCACATCCTCGAATCTTGACCAAGATATGTCGCTCATTCCTTCTATTTCCTTTGAATCGAACGGTTGAGACTGATTCGCTGAGGAAATTAGGCTAAGTACTCTTCGACACTCATCCGTTAGTGATTCTACTGGGTCTATATATTCAGCGAATTCTGTTAGAGCTTTATCTTCATCACGATACTGAAATCGGTTTGCTCTACGGAGAAGGGAAAATGGAGTCGGTGAAATGGTTTCAACAATCAAAAGAACCCGAGGAGTCTTCGATTGCATACGCTTAAGTGGTTTAGGGGGATAATCAGTCTCTTTTAATAGCTTTTGAAGAGAAACGGGAAGAATGGATATTCCACTTAAACCTTTAGATGAATCTGGCGAAAGTGATCGAAGATAAGCAAAGAATAGATGGCTCGTAGCATCTGCCGCACTAGGATATAATTAGAAGCATTTTCAATTAAAATTTTTCCACAAGAATTCTCACGAGGTCCATTTGGTATATCCTCCTTCAAAGCCACTACCATCTTCCGATTGGTCAAATGCCCACCAGCCAGCAAGCCGAGACAATTTCCTGCCGCCTAATCCATTAACCTTACTGTGAGCTGCAATAGCAGAAAGTAGGTCAAAAAAGTCAAAAATGATTTTGCTACGGGCATCTGAGTCGACACTCAGGGGAACAAAAGTCGCAAATGAATTCCGTGCCATGTTGGAGTCTATTCGCATTAGTTTGTTTAAGATTTTAAACGGCAATAAATTTACCAAACTCGCCAACTCGGAAAAGTTCATAAGCTTCCCAGCCTACTACTCCTCCGGAAAGCCTACTCCAACACCATTTCATCACACTGCACAGGGCCTTCGAAGGTTAGATAAATTTAAAAGGTAATTATGAGAAAGATGACGTAAGTCATACTCACCAAAGGATCTGTCAGCCGTAACTCCTGAACCAGATCATCACCACGAAGCTTTTGATCGAAATAATTTCGGATAAAAGTGCGCACGGCGCTTGGGTCCGAAGTTGGTCGATAGGGAAGAAGTACAAATGGAGTATCCAGGCCTGTGTGAATCAATTAGCTGGTAGTCATTTGTGCGTATTTTCCACCTCAAGCAAAATCTTTTAACACATCTCAAGGAAAGAGGGGGTTATATCACCTCGTGCTTTGACTTCTAATAGGCACCCGTGGAGGAGTTCCTGAACCTCTTCAGGCTCGACTGAGTTCCGCGCCCATGCATCTTCCCAGGTTGGTGTTGATATTGGTTCAAAAGATGGCGTTTGAGGAGATTTTACTTTGGTTTTAGTAGGTGGATTGAGGCTCTTCAGCCTCGAGAATAAACTAGGCATGCCTTGCGATAAGAATTCACAGCGCCAATTTAGTTGAGTCTAGTCCTAGCCAGTCGGCAATATCAAAATTGCCTTGGAATATTGAGTCTTCGCGAGGAAAAGAAATCGAGTGAGCAAGGCGCAGACTAGCTGGAGAGTGGTTGAGATGCAGGGGATAAGTTAAGGGCCGGAAGAGCTTGACAGTTGTCAGAGTTGATGAACTCTATCCGGTGAATATCCCCATAAGGTATTATAGTAAAGGAAAGACTAAGACGAAAGATAGTTTTCGCACAATATTATGAAGGAGATAGATAAAAGAGCTCCGTCTGATGTCGCTCGCGTCAATGTTTAGATGGAATTTATCTGGATAAAAAATTGGTAAAAAACTGGCGAATGAAGGGATAGACTGATTCATGGAAAGAAAAGTCGATGAGGTAGCTAGCTTCTGGTAATGCGATAGTGCTATTGACCTCGTTCGACTGACATTAGCACCAGCTTGAACGTAATCAGAGTTTGCAGAATTTGCGGAAGAGCGCAGATAGAACTCAACTGACGTGCATTTCACACATCCATTTCTTCCCTTCCCTCTGCTTCTGCTTCTCCTTCTTCCTCTTTGTCTCTTCCTGATCTTGATTTTCAAATTTATTTTTGGAGGAAAGCAGCAAATGGGTGGGGATGGGTGACGATCACTTTCTCCTTCGACAATTGGTTCAAAAAGCGGCAGAAAGCGAAGGCGGTGAGCCAAGGAAGATTACGGAACGGGCCTTTTATTAAGAATGAAAATGAGTGCAAAAAAGGACAGGGAGAGTAGCAGCAGACCAGAGCTGAACTGAACGCTAGTAGATGACTATAACGGCCAATCGCTGTATGTTTTTTTTTTTTTTCTAATTTACATGGGTTGATCGAGGCGATGGAACAGACAGCCGGATGGAAGTAAGGAAGACATCTTAAACACTCATTCACCTTCGACACCTGTTGCAGCAGCACATTTTCCCCAATACAAGTGGTGAAACGATACCAGCCTGTGTAAGTGAATCCAGGGGAAATCCCAATCTCTTAGTGATATACAAGAATTAACGGTACATTTAGAAAATTACCCTAATTTTCTGACTAGGCACATTGAACGCTGATGGATATGGACGAATGGGTATAGGTGGAGAAGAGATGATTTGAATTGTCAGAATGTAGAAGAGAGAAGAGAGAAGGGATAGAAAGAAGGGAATGGCGTATACATCTTCGGATTCTGTGCCTCGCCAGCTCAAACACGGTTGTCTCAATTAGGAGAATACTATCGTCGGTATTTTTGAATGCATTAAAAAATGACAAGGGAAATGTAGATCTCTTCCAGATTTGGCACTTTGCAAGCCCACAGACTTTAAGATCTGTAACGGCCCAGGCTAGGGGAAATATTCCATCACCCCATGTAGATCAACACACTTAGGTTAATACTAATTTTCTGAATCACTATCAAAAGTCACCACAACAACAATTTTTTCGTGATAAAATAGCTTTGACATATTACATTAAACTATCTAACTTGTTTAGGCTGATATTGAATAACTCAAAATTATCACGGAGATCTTTGTTGACGAGAATTAAGATACATCACTTCCAGTGCTACCATAAAAAGATTTCCTTCCCTACGCTCATTTTATTTTGATGTTATTCTTCGGATGAAATTACTCGAGCCTACAAATGCACGCTTTGCACACGACTTGGGGAAAAACTAAGAGGTCTTTTTTTTGCTAAGGAGCGGGTTGAAGTTAAGATTCAAAGTGGCAAAAACCTCATAACTTCTGAGCTGTTCTAAAGATCGGCCTTTAGGCTAGTCAGTCAGGATAATAGGTCTACAATAACATTAAAATGCATGGATGTAAATTTAGTCGTCAAGAGGATTACATGATCTTAGAAAATGAAGAGAATTAGACTCATAGACACTGATATTTTTATGGAATTATTCATTTTATTACTGCATCTATGGTCTAGATATCGTAATAGAGCAGAAAAAGATTAGATTTACACATCATAGCAGTAAAAAGCTGCAGGCGAATAATCAATTACTTTAGATCTTTCCCAAGCCGCATTGTTACTTCGTGAGACATTTTATAATATGGGCTCACAGAAGCTCAATGAGATTGAAGCCCACAAAGTATATACCGCAAGAATCACACTATGACGTTGCAAAGTAATTGAACTGAATGTCTAGTAATCTGGAGGAGTTTCTCTGAATGCTTTCCTGCAATTTCCCATGTGGAGGAGACGTATTTATAACCAAGCACTTTCTATAGTGCTGTCCCGAAAACTCATGCCTTGACCCTAACATGGTATTTTAGGACTGTACAATGAATCATTTTAATAAAAAAAGTAAAACTCTTCGAAATCTCGAAAGAACCCTGAGCTAACGCTTGGATTTTAATCCTCTACTCTTGATTTCTCAGCAATCAATCAGATATATCACAAATTAGAACTCGAAAGTATGGTTACGTTAAGGCTAAAATTACCCTGTTTTAATAAATCAATCCCCTCATGACTTACATCAAAATTTTGTACGATAAGCTAAATTTTTGGTTGGTGTGAGGATTAAATGAGTCACAACATGTCTACATGGCTAGTCTGAGACGTGAATGATGATACTGAAGGTTTGATGTTTCCACGCTTAGAAAGGGAATCCGTGATATGTGTTGGGTAAGAATCGATGTGGAGTGTAAATAACATTTCGCCTGGGATTGGTAAACGAAGGGCAGTTATGCAATGTATAAACGTAGGCTAGTATCTGACGTAATTTATGCTACATAATATCAATGCTGTGATTGTAATTGCTATTCTGCGACTCCTGCAAGCTGGTTAATGAGCCCTGACTAAATATGCCATCTAGATAGCCGATTTTGCCTGAGCAACTATTATTTTGGAACTCTTGTAACTAAGTATTTTGCAGTCCTAGTCCTAATAAGCCACTAATATCATCGAATTTCCTCTGGAACTGCTGTATTTTTCTCCACACCGAGCAGGAAATCCTAAGGACTGCTCGTTTTTTAAAATTTATTATGTAATGCGCGGCCGCCCACTCCGCTTACCCTAACCTGCCCTACAGCTATTTTATTGCTCAGGAAACTCAATACTTGTTGGTGCATTCCAAACGTTCATGAAATCGTCGGTAAAATATTTTGTCGAGTCACTATCAAATAATTTTGCAAGATATGACTTGAGAGCAATAATGATATGCTGTGCGCAAACAAAATTTGAAGAGTTGATTAAATTTAGGTCTATGGCATTTATTAGTGCCAGCTCTTGGTCCATAATAATCAATCCAGGCTCAGGGGTATTGTTTTCCCAAAGAACCTTTCCGAAGACATCAATAGCCTATATTAATATTTTCTAAGCCCCTTTACTGAGAAATGCATATCTTACTTCCAACGCATTTTTAATGTTGGTGTATTCTGCTACATGAAATAAAGACAACCTGAATAGGTTTTTACATAATTCCAACAGAAATTACTTCATTATTCGGTGGATTTGAAAAGTTGAATGATTAGAATTGGGACACCTGGAGAGGTTACATGCAAGACTACCTGGAAATATGTAATGTCTGGGATATTGCCATCGCAAATGAGAAAAAGCCAGCAGACTCACATCCAGATCTGTTAGGATCATGGACAACACGCGAAAAGATTGCAAGAGTCGTTACAAAAAAACCCCTTGGGATCAAAGGATTACAAACAAGTAAGACATGCAATTACAGGAACATGCATATGGAAAAGTTCGGGTAGTCTGTATCAAGCTAAACGTGCGCAAAGAAAAATGGACATAATATGGAGGTTTTGGAACATGAGATACGAGGAGGGAGCGTTGGTGTCATACACAGAGAATCAGATGATCTAGGAATTTCTATCGAAAACTACTTATTTGCTCTATTGCCAAGTAAATCTTTTCTATCTTCATATGAAACCTGTGTTTCTACTATATTCGCAAGAATTAAAGGCCAGGAATAGGCTGATCCAGAGTATTTAGTAAATAAAATTGTTGAAGTGGGAATGAGACATCAAAATAGAACTTAAGAGGCACATTTGGTGAATTCCAAACTAAATTATGATTGCGGGAAGCCGGGACATACAAAAGATGAATGTTATGCTAAGGCTGGAGGTAAAGAGGGTCAGGGATCTGGGGCCTCGGTAAATTGCTAGAAGAAAGAAAACAGAAGCTAAATATAGTAAGGAGCAAGAGCACAACCAGGTAAAGTTAGCAGAGGAAAAAGTTATATATAGGAAAATGTTAAATCCTCACCCCCCCTTCGTTATTTCCTCACCCCCACGTGATCTGCGCACGGTTTTCCTTCAACAAAGGCAA
>QVIK01000136.1:52759-72266 GCA_003957845.1 Oidium heveae | reverse complement strand
TTTTTTTTTTTTTTTTTTTTTTTTTTTTTTTTTTTTTTTGGGGAGGGGGGAGTACATTCTCTTTTTTTGCAACACTTAGTGGCTGAAACCTATGGATGTACAATGTTTTGGTAGCGGAACCCAGATCTTGTCTAGCTTAGGTTCAAGCAAATATAATGAACACCCTGGTATAAATCTCGGCTGTCCATTATTTAAGGGGGGGGAAAGCAATGTAAAATTGACAAATCTTGCTAATTGCTTCGTTTTAGAAGACCTCGGATTACGTTTGATGCATGTGCAAAATTGACGAAAGAGAGTGAACGGCGGCGGCTGATATATCTGCCCCCCCCTAGCCTGGTAGTTATTTTTGTATTTCCTAAAAGCGTAGGCGGTCAAGTATTCGGTCCCCTGTTAAATTACACTGCAATATTTAGCGATCTTTTGTGCAAATTCAATGTATCAGCAGAATATTTTTAGCAATAGTTATGAGCAAACTAGTACTAATTAAGGAAGGTCTTAGGTCGGTGCAATATTATTATTTTCAAAGCGTTAATGCTATTAACTATTTCATGTCTTGTTTACCAACATGAGTGTAAATTAGTCCAACGTCTGTCTGTACTTAAAGCGCGATCTATATGAGTTGATCACTTTCCTGTGGCTTTAACACCTAATATTTTAGGCAGCAATTTATCGTTGGCCAGATTTAGAAGAATATATTTACCACGGCAGTATCCTGATTCGCAGGGCTGAAGCAGGGCCATTGGGGGTAGAGCTTCACTATGCCCACAGTATTCGAAGCACCGCATGAATTAAGACAGGGATTTCCAGTCTAGCCTAATTTATACATGGTCTCCCCGTAGAACTCTAAAATTTATATGGCGAAAATTAGACTTCTATTGTAGGCTTTAAGCCTGATTTGTTTGTAACATTAAACGGTTTTTTTCTTAATCGATAAAATACATAATTAAAGATGACAAGAATCTAGTAGGTTCACCACGAGCATTCATGACAGCCCGAATTCTTTCTGGCATGATTCGAATAGGACTTATAAGACAGTGAAACGATCCTACATGTAGGTTGCTTCGAATACCGTAGGTATAATATATAATAGACTCGAAGCTGGAGTAGTATGGCAGGAGATATCCTTCGGAAGAGAAGAATCTCGGCGCCGAACTACGGGGAAATGAAAAATTCCTGGTGCGAATCTCGGCCTAGAACCTAAGGCCAGGAAATATGTTTAGGGGTATACCCCTGAAGCGATCTCAAATATAGGTTGAGGCCCACAACACAAGCATAATAATCGAAAGACCTGGATTTCGATCTGGTTTCAATCGGATTTCATAATATATGTCGTTATCCATATTTTGATCTCTACTTAAACCTCCTCCCTCGTTGGGCTACCTGAAAGCGGAACAGAGGAAAACAGTGAAAAAACAAAACAAAAAAAACCTAACCTAACCCAAAAGGTTCGATATCCATCTACCCTTAGTCAGTCATTTCTCTGCTTCTTGCAAATGTAAATGACTGGGATTACTCAAACGCGTATATCTAGGGGTATGCATCTGTGGTATTGCAGCTACCGAGGCAACTAAACCCAATCTGTTGAAAGGTTCAACCATGCAAAATGCTAAATTATGAAACTTAGAGTTTTATGTATAAGTCAATAATATTATGCCGTGCTAGCAGGCTCTTGTTGAGTGCACAGCAAGCAATATCTGCAGCAAAATATAGCAAGGATAAAATCACTTCACTCTCAGATAGATTTCATGTGAAAGTTCTTCCTGCTCATTCATCAACGTATAACGATAATACGTGGCTTCCTACAGAGATCTATATCAATTGATTTTTCCATTAGCGAAACATGACTACAGAGAATTGAACTTGCAGGAAAAGAATGAGCTAGATTTGTGTTTTACAAATGGACAATTTCCAGTTTATTATGTACTGGACCGATTGATGCCTGCAACGGCGGGATAAAATGCATTTTTATGCATAATTCCCTAAGCGAATTTCAATAATGTCGAATCTTGCTACAACCACGCACTAATCTCGAAGACTAGGACTCAATTTTTGCTTGAGAAGGGAGAATAGACTATGAAAAATTATGTTTCTTTTGCCACTAGAAATAGACCGTTACTGGAATAGAATTGGGTTGTGAAAGGCAGTATGTTAATGTTGGTTTATATTGATGTGCTAAGTAAAGTAAAGTATCCCCGGAATAGATTGGAAAAGATCATTGATCACTTTTGGAATTCGTTGTGATTTAGCAATTCCTTACATTTAAAAATCCGGACATAAATGAATCAACTCATCAGTTAAAAATTCAAGTTACAAAAATATCTTCACAATTTTATTTTAAATTATTCTGCAATTGGGCCAGTCAGATCTGGAACCTCAAATTCTATCAGATTGTGAAGACTTGAAATTTGATAGGAGTTAAACTTTTCTCTTGAGAAGTGGTCAGTAAAAACCATGCTAAAACATCCAGATTATCCACTTCTTCAGACCCACATCGCATTTATAAGTCTAATCTTTTAGCTAGAAAGTTTGACTATCATTGTATTCGTTTTTTGTATCATAATATCAAATTTATAGGGAAAAAGAAAGTTGAGAAATGGTATTTACAGGCCTTCATAAAATGATTATGTTACTTTAGTATCTCATCACTGCTCCAGGGTGCAATTTTTTTCCTTGGAAAAAATATATAATTTATAGATTTGGTAGTTATTTATTCCTGTCAACTTTAAATTAAAAATATAAATAGAGTGATCGTAGTGCTGGGCTTCAAGGTGATGGACGATATTTGGGGTTTGATGTTTTTTTTTGGAGGGTTTTTTGATTGATAAGATTCGCGGGGAGTTGGAAAATCCAAAACACTACCAGTACCATATCAACTAAATGACTCCCAAATATTAAGAAATACTTACTAATCTACCACAATGCCATTCCATATCAATCTATAATAACCTCCTCTGACGGAAATGATCTTCTCATCACCCCTCCTTTCTCCGATTCCACTGGATACCTACCCTCTCCCGTACCCCAACCACACCGCTACCACTAACACCGTCACAAAATGCATCACTAGCAAAAAATCCAGTAATAAACAAGAAGTGTCCAGAATCTGTTCCTCCTTCTAAGCGCGCTTCCCAAAACCCTACTGATATCGACTCTACTTGCCATTTAAATGAAGAAGATCCAACCTTACATTATCTCCCTCCGGAGCTTGCAGAAATTTTCACAGCACGGTAGCAACAGCAAGGTGCTTGATATATCCGATTAATGGCATATTCTAGCTTCATCGGCAACATTCAAAGTACAGTAATCAATTTCCAAGAAGATGAATAAAAAGAGACTGCAAAGAAAATTTAATCGCAACTTCTAACGGCGATTTCTCAGTTCGCAGCCGCAGATGTATATCCTGCCCTAGCAAGCTTGCACAAGCCGTCTATACTGAAAAATAGAATTGAGGGACTGAAAGCGAAAATATGAAAGAAAGCATTCTAAATCGCAGTTCCACCTGCGATGCCAGTTGCAAAATCAACACAGACAAACATAACTAACCCAAGTACTCATTGCCAAAAAACCCTCAGGTGCAAGAAGACTCATGGGCTGAAGTAACCTGTAATGGTCACAAGATATCTAGAGCAACTAGGGGATCAGTTGAATTGATGAAATCTACTGTACGAGTCCAAGGTTCTGTAACACCCCCTAGCTTATCTGTAGACAAAATTCAATCATTTTAAACACGCAAGATAAAAGACTATTCATTTGGTTCTCTTAAGATAATAACTGGCGCAACTCGTCAACTTCCGGTATCCGCGAAGTTATAGTTAGAAAAATTTCAATTTCGACAACTTCTATTAACTCCATCAAACCTGTCCGGTCAGGATTTGATTTAAGCCCCTGCAATATCCAGGCGCGAGAAGCACTTTTAAAAATGGCAATCTGACTTTTCTCGTTGGCTGTAAGATTGGAACTCGTCACAAATTGGGCTCCCGTTATAATACCTACTATGCCTAAGTCCATTTGCACTATTGAAGGACTATTGGAAGTCACAAAAAATATGTTAGGTGACGAGGTAGAAAGATTAACCTAAATGCGTCCTAGTGCCATAAAACTCTATGGCCATAACCGGTACAAAGGCCTTCACCGAACATGGATGGCCTTTTTCACTAAGGCTAACCGTCCCGGTTTTCGCGTATTCGATGAATCGGGGGTAATAAGAAATTTTAGAAAAAAAGAGTCAATAGCATTCTGCAATCGCTACAATAGTCATCATTCCTCAAGAAATTGCTCAAGGGTGCCTTCATGCTGAAGACAGGTGTATGGCCCACACCAAATGTAGGAACTGTGGAGGGCCATATAGATCGGACAGACGAAAATGCCTTTTGCCAACTTATTCGCCAAGAGATGCCAACAAAAGAGCAAATAAAGACATAACACAGTGCTGGTGATAGGGAGCACCAAGCAGTTGCTCTAGCTAGAACTGCCAAAGCAGAAGCTGATGCCAAAGTAGCGGCGGATACAGTTAACACATTGCAACCGTTTAAGATGTCATGACGAGTAGTTTCTCTTCGTAGACAATACCCCTTGCAACTGTTAGATGTCATCTGTAGAAGACCCGAATAATGACGCCTTGCGTTAATGAGATGCGACCCAAGCGGCCGTCGCTCCCTTCACCACTCAATCAGATTTATGTCAATTGACGTGGTAAAAGGGAGCTTAATACACGACACTGCATTATCTCATGCCTGTGAGCTGCAGCTTAATGTTTTGTTGGTGTGGGAACTATGGTGTTCAGGCCACACCAAATCACCTTCTTTTTTCGATCAATATACACCTTATGGAGGTCCGTGAGCGGTTACATAGACAAGAAAGAGTTTTAAAAAAATATCTGTAAGTCAACATTTCCTACAATTGCTCACAGGTAAATACTGCTTGATAGAAACAAATGGAGTGACATTTATCAATGTATATAAAGCATCGCATAATTCTATTGCAGTAAATCCCTTGCTAGATTGAAATTCTCCTCCTTACTCGGTCGTGATCGGCGATGTCAATTCTGCACACTGGGTATGGCAACATTGTGCTTCCAGATATAATAGTCAAGGAGATGAAAAAGAAAAATGGGTAGACGAGAAAGGATTACTTTGCCTTATTACATGAGAGCCAGTATATTATGCAGGGAAAGATTTAGATTTGGCGTAGACAAATATGAGAGGAACAACGATTTGGGTGGACCGAGGTGATTGCGTAACGAGTGATCATCTTACCACTATGGCACTCTACTCAGCCAATTTCAACCTAAAGCCTCATCAGAAAATAAACTAAAATTTCCAAATGAAAGTTTATCTCATTTTGCACTCGTATTGTCAAGATGGATCCTAACTATAACTGACTTAAATTCAACGGATGATATCGGATTATTTACTGAAAATCAATATAGGGTCTTTGCAGATGGAATTAAATCCATCGGTACGCGTTCCAGAGGAGGCAAAGATAAATTTGTACTCTGGTGGACTCTAGATTGTAAGACTGCACACGTGGAATATCGTAATGCAGTCACCGAATCTGAGCGTATTGAATGTGCCAAAACATATAAGACCACAATCGCATTTGCTAAAAGGGAATATTGGAAAAATAGAATAGAAGCAATGTCATCTCCATCTGACATTTTCAAGCTTATACGATGGACGAAGCTGGATTCCAACAAAATCCAACCACCTCTGTTTTGTAAAAGAAGATTAATAACTGAGCCTCTAGAGTGGGCTAATACTTTACGAAAAAATCTTCTCGCACGATATGAGGCTTCGGAAGACATTCCTGCAGTATCAATTACTATAGCCGCGTGCATTCCATGGTGTTAGGATTGCCTTGTCTTGTAGAATACGTATTTGGAGAGTTACCAGATCCTACAACTGGTCTGGCCTTTTGGTCGAGTGGTAATGCATCTATCTTATGTATTATGTAGGATGGCAACCTTAGCTTGTTACTCCTTGCTCCATGCCCCGCTGTCTACATGCCGCTTATGACACATGGGCTGAAGAATTATCAGAGCCAGAGATAAAAAGCTGGTCAATAAATAGCGGTGACACTTGCCCTGGAGCTGACGGAATCATAATTAAGCTGCTAACTGCATCTTGGGACAATATGGGAAATCATGCCTCATAATTTTTCCGCACATGTTTGCGTCTTAGATACCATCTGTCCTGCTTCAAGCTGGTGAAAGTTATATTCTACTCTAGACCGGGCGGGACCCAACAAATATAAAAGCATGGAGGCCCATAGCTCTTCTATCTTGTCTTGGGAAAAGGTTAGAAAGATTGATTGCCAAAAGGAAATCCTGTTTAGCCATCAAATCGGACGTGGTGGGAACATCACAATTTGTACCATAAACGTTCAGTGACTGATCTCGTCTCGTGCGTAGTGCACGATATAGAAGAAGCTAGAACTCAGAATTGGTCTTCAAATTTTGTAACGCTCGATTTTCAGGGTGCTTTTGACGTTGTCCTGCACAATCGTCCTAATAAGATACAAGCAAAAGGCTAGCAAAGTGTCATGAACTAACTGAAATCATGTAATGATGGGCCGACCCACGGGTTATCAAGATATCCGCCCAAGCTCTATCCTTACCTTTCTTGCTCTAAGTGCCATTGTTTCTTTATACTTCTTTCTATTTCCATATATCTCTATTTGTATATAATCACATGTTTCTACAATGTTCTAGATCGACATTTACATTCCCATTTCTAGAATAGTCTATTGCAAAATAATTAGATATGAGATGGCCAGCGGAAGTATAAGTATAGCATTCTGACCAGAGATGGAGGAGTAGATCTGAGTCTTGTTATTCTTCTATATTCTGCTATCCTCGTTTAGACCTTAGAAATACGATCATTATTTTATTCTTGATTCATCCTGTCCTGCTTGACCTTGTACCGTTCGACTCATAATTATTGGTTATATCTAATCCAGCCCGCTCCCCGAACCTGACATTACTCATATCTCTAAATTAACGATGTCAGCAAATCAGCCAGAGAATACTAAACATGTTTTAAACGAATTATCCAAAGTATCAAACGCATCCCAATTCCTCGAGGGTTTTAAGGAAAATCCGCAGATAATATTCGATGCAATTAAGGACCTGACAAAGCAAAGCCAGGATTACGATGCCGCCGCATCAGTTCTTCAATCAGCTCAATCAGAACTCTATAAAAAGGAATTTGAATTAACAAAGGCCAATGAAGAATTGGAATTAGTCCAACAGAGAATTAAGCGCTCAGAGAAGAATTCGACCACTTCGTCTATTCAAGGCCAGTCCCATACAGATGAAATTTTGAATAAGCTAGCCGATGTCTTAGATAAATGGCGACCAATAGCAACCGGACCACAGGACAACCAAAGTACCTCCATTTTCAATGGAGATGAAAAGAACTTTTCCACTTGGAAAGATGGGATTCTCATGAAGATAAAGTCCTCTCCTCATCAGTTTCCGAATGAAAAGTCCAAGATGAGCTATATATATTCGAAGATGAATGAAGGGTGCCAGGCCCATCTTCATTCGTGGATATCTGATGGCGAACTAACATTCCCATCGCTCAAGGCTATGTTACATCTATTAGATATCTTATTTGATGATCCAAATAGGGTCCAAGATGCAAAAATTAGACTTCGTTCTAACAAGCAACGGAGCAAACCTTTCTCATCGTGGATATCAGAAATTAGACGCGACGCAGCAATATCTGGTTACGACAAGTTTCCCGAACCCTTAAGAGATAAATGCTTGGAGTTAAAACAAGCTTTAATTCATGAAAAAGATATCGAAAAACTCGACCTTGATAATGCCATAGCTAGGCTTCAGGATATAGACAATAAACAAAGGCTATATACGACATCAGCAAATAGATTTCGATTCCGAGCACCTACTACACCAGGTGTGAACAATTCTCAACAATATGAAAATCTTACTACAACACAAGGTGAGGACGCAATGGATCTATCTGCTTCATATTCTCGACCTCGAGGGCCACTGTGTGAGGAGGAAAAGGGCCGCCGATGCAGACTTGGACTCTGCATATACTGTGGACAAGCAGGTCACACAATTAATATGTGTCCTATTAAACCATCTCGCTCAATTAGTAATTCAAATGTTGCTGGAAATTCGGAAAAAGGCTAGGCTCTTCGAAAAGTCACTCGAAGAGCCCTACACAAAATTTGGTAATTTCATCGGTAGCTGTTGATAGAGTTGTTTTAAATCTACGCTGGAACATTGTTTCTTCAAAATCGGTATATTCAGGCCCGATACATAGGAAGAACCACAAACCCAAAGAGACAGGGGTGCTGAGTTTGTCAGGGCTCACCAATTTCATCTGTCCACTTTCATCTCTACTTGACTGGGCCTATACGTAACTTGACATCTAAGGCTATTCTCAGCTATGTAGACAATACTGGAATTCCCGAAATAGAGCGCACAGTTACAGAGTCCGTAGCAACTGTCCAACAAGAAGTAGATTATTTACTAGAACGGGCAAGGGTAAGTGCTGTCGCTTTCGACTCTGATAAGTCTTAGTCGTATAATTCCCTGAGAATTGTCGAGAATTATCTGTTAGAATACAAGTCAATGGTGTTCATATCAATCCTGCAGGACAAATTCGATGGCTAGGAGCTCACCTCGACTCGTAGCTATTCTTTAAACATCACGTGGCAAAAAGGTGTAGAAAAAGTCTTAAGATAGGTCAGCACGAGTGAAGGTTAATTCCATTAATAAAGGGAGCAGCTCTTGGGCCTCTAGTGATAGAAGTCAATACATGTGTCATCCCGGTAGCAACTTATGGCTCGGAAGTGTGGTGGCCAGGGATGACACGATCAACTCCCAAAGGAAGTGTTACGCCTCCAACGACACTTCTGTGTATTCATATTGATAAGCCCATACATATAGTATCAAGGGCTGTTTTACCGGTGTGGAAAACAACGTCGAGTACAGTCCTTCACAGAGAAAGTGGAATCCCACAAGCACGGATTCTTTTGGCAGGAAACCGTCAAGGGCTTGCTGTGAGACCTAATTCGCGAGATAATCGTCACCCACTCGGTACTCGGGCAAATTTACAGCCTAATGTTGATATACTTAAATACAAGAAAAACGCAAAACTACGGTCTTTTAGTTGATCAGAAACACAAATGTTGCGGACTTTAAGGGCATTTAGACAATCTCCACAATCATCAGAAGGTGCTAATCCATTGACAATCTCTGCACATAAAAATCCCTCACAAATGACTCAAGAAGAGGGATTGGAAGCTCATTATAAATGGGCAGAATCTATCTCCCCACTGGACATATGTGTCAAGATTCAAGAGGACGATAGCAAAGGCAGTATCAGATCACGTGATATAAACCAGATAAACCAGATAAATCAAGATAAATCAAGATAAAGTCGTATTTCATTAACAAAAAGAATAAGAAGACTCAGATCTAGAGAGATCTGAATTCGCTAAGCAAGAGTCATTTATATACACGGAACCTGCTAGGATTCCCAATAAGACTATTCCAATATCGGAAAACGATACAACGATATAGAAATACATAGAATGCTAGAACGATTCTCAACGAAAGAATGCAAGACCAATGAAATACATAGAAAATAATCACAATGTGGGGCCAGCCTGGTTGTTACAACTCACGTGAAACCTAGTCTACCTGTAGACCATGACAATATGTGCCTATTCAGATAACTCAATGGAAGGAAATGAAAAGAAATATATCTTAGTAGATAATTCAGCAGCAGTTAGAGCACTTTAGACTGGTAAGACTTCCCCCAATCTCCGACTGACAAGACTCTTCCACGAAGTAGCCCAAAGAAAGAGTGTAGTAGCCAGATGGGTACCATGGCACTTAAAGATTGTAGGGAATAAGAAGACAATAATGCTGCACGCACAGCTTTGCATCTACTTACTCCTCATCCTCCGCAGCCAACTACCATTTCTCTTGCCTACCTTCGACAATTCATGCAACAGCGCTGACAAGCATTAGTCGATGAATATTGGTCTTCAGCATGTCCAATTAGATACAATGATTTGGACCTACAAATACGCCGCCGTAAGCCACCAGACCTTGCTTTATCGTGGTATCTACTCCATTGACTTATAGCCGCTAAAACAGGTCGTGGAGACTTTGCGGTCTACCACTGCCGTTTTAACCATATAGACGCGAACTTGATATGCATTTTTGGACTAGAGACTTCTCCAACTCACTTTATCAAATATCGAAAACACGTAATGCGGATTTGAAAGCTAAAAAAAGATTCAGCAATGATTGCTTTCATCAAACAACTCCTTGGGCGTAAGTGCGTTAAGAATTTTTTTAAAAATTTACGTAAGAAACGAGCTGCATCGGTCACCCAGACGGAATTTCATCCTCTGCTGAACGCGAGGGAAATAATTAAAAAATTATTAAAATGATGAATATTAGTAGAGGCATAGTTTGCGAGATGCTGTGCTACAACTTAAATTATCTAAACCATTATAGATATTTTTACTGTAGTAATTACCCTTGATAGAAATGGTTGAAACCAGCTGGGCACTTTCTCTGATTGGAACTCTTAGCTGGCTTCACCGGTCCTCGATTTATAGAATTAGAGCTCAGGCTTAGGACATTTTAAAAAAAAACCTATCACATTCCAAGTCTTCACAATTTCGACATGAAATCAAGTTCCAAGATTGATCGGCCCTAATAAGTATCCAAATAAAAATTTCTGATAGTTCCAACTATTTGAAGGAAATAATTTAGTATAATCCAAAGAAAACCGGAAAAAGGGTTTGGATTATCTTGATTCTACATATCGAATAAAAGCCCCTATTTTTTACTGTAAAGCTATAATAACTTCAACTCTTGGGCAATGCGGATTACTTATTATTACAATCTATTCATGTCATTGATTTGTTTCATTTGCTAATATCATTTGAATTGTGTCTGCAAACATTAACTTGTCGATGAATAACTTGATTGGATGAGCCCTAGCTCTGGTTGATATTTACAATCTCAGTATCATACAATAGGCAATATATGTTTTTGACCAAATTGTACGTATTGAAAGCAATGAGATGGATAATTTCTTTTGTTACCTTCAACTTGTTAGGCGGCCGAGTCGAGATGACAAATAAAAAGCACGGACACCAAGTGTTTGATGCAAACTTGGGAACATTATCCTTTGGCCTTGTAGCTCTTGATGCCCAAAGAAGCATCGATTGCAGTTCGTGTATTGCCTATCCTTGATCCTCTTCTAAAAATCGCACGTATTGAGTAATCAATTGAGATATTGCCAATGGCACTGAATTTTGAAATCGTTGCGACATGCTCGGTGGGTTTACTCTCTCCCCTTAGAAATTCCGGAATATTAGACATTGATGAACGTGTACCAAATCTCACTGACAAATCAAACAGAAAACAAAAGCGCGTGCATCCAACCTCACCTTACCCCATGGTCTAGTCAAGTTACCGATATTTATGCCAGTAGCTACACAAGCCTCTTTAAAGGGATTGACTCCGCAACAACTAGAGCAGTCAGGATGCCGCCTATGCCTCAATAATACCTATCACCTAGCCCTTAAACCAGGTCAGGATGTTATGGATCAGGTGGGAGGGGCACACAAATTCCAAGGATGGAAATACAATTTATTGACCGACAGCGGCGGGCAAGTAATCATCTGGCTGAGTGAAGATAGTTCTCTCCTATCTTTTCTATTAACTAATCTATCTTCACCATTTTAGCTTTCAAATGGTCAGTCTTCTTAAGCTCGCAAATATTACAGAAGAGGGTGTTCGTTTCCTTAGTCCACATGACAACTCCCCCATGCTCCTAACCCCAGAACACTCAATTGATCTTCAAAACTCTATTGGAAGCGACATCATCATGCAACTTGATGATGTTCTTGTTACAACTTCACAAGATGAAGCTCGCATGCGTATTGCGATGCATCGAAGCATACGTTGGCTAGATAGATGCATTGCTGCTCATAAGAACCCATCTACTCAAAATCTCTTCTGCATAATTCAAGGCGGATTAAATCTTGAAATGAGGAAAGAATGTTGTAAACAAATGATAAAACGCAATACACCCGGCATTGCTATTGGCGGTCTTAGTGGAGGAGAGGCAAAACCCGATTATTGTCGTGTTGTAGATACTTGTACCAGTCTATTGCCTACGAACAAACCGAGATATGTCATGGGTGTTGGCTATCCTGAAGATCTCGTGGTTAGTGTGGCGCTAGGTGCAGACATGTTTGACTGTGTCTGGCCTACGCGCACCGCGCGGTTTGGAAATGCTATAACACGATTCGGCGTTCTCAACCTAAGACATGCCAAGTATGAATTAGATTTCAGCCCACTTGAGGAAGGGTGTAAATGTATCTGCTGTCGTCCCAAGGAAAATGCTAATCATCAAAATACAAATGATGAAAATGTTTTCAGCGGTGGCGGCCTTGGGGTTACACGATCATTCGTTCACCATATTGTTGCCAAAGAGACTGTCGGTGCCCATATTCTTACCCTGCATAATGTCTGGTATATGTTAAACCTCATGGGAAGTATAAGGCAGGCAATAATTGATGATCGTTTCCCTCAATTTATAAAAAAGTTTTTTGCTAATCTATATCAATCCGATCGAACAAAGTATCCAACCTGGGCAACTGAAGCCCTTCTAAGGGTTGGAGTTGATTTAATGGAATCTATATAGTACGATTTCATCTAGTAAACTCCCAAATTTTGCTCTTCTATTTTTGCTATCGTATTTTATGTAAGTTATATACCCTAGAGCTCGAAAATTAAAAGGTTAATAGTCTACATTATATCCAACTAAGTGAAACTTATTAAATGATGAGAACATGCAAGTTATTTTGTTCCATCTAAAGATGATCTTAAGATCTTGCTGTATGCTAAAACTGGTATCAATACCCATATTATCAACCAAAATCGAAAGAAATAAATCAAAGACATTTTTTTACCTTGAGCTTGTGGTCATTATTCATAAAAAGATTCAGTTATAATCGAATAAGTTCACGTATGGGAAGTAGTATTAAATGGCTTCAGAAATAAACACCCCAGACGATTACATCATCCATTGAATTACAAAAGATTTGAATTCAGCGAGGTTCCTTTTTTTTTTTTTTTTAACATGTCTTTTCTCATTTATACTCGAGTCTTATATATATTGGAGAATGAGAGAGAGGGAAAAAAAATATAGAGAGATTGTGTTAGGTTCTGTGTTTCCTTCATAAAACCAATGAACGAAATTCAATATATNTCCCCCCCCCCCCCACCCCCCAACTTTTAATTACTGTAATTTCTCTCTTATTGAAGTGATTATATGCTTTTTTTACAAGATATGAATGTAACTCTTCTACATCTAGTGGTAGATTTGACAGGCAAGCCAAGTGTCCCCCGCTCGTGGTCTTAAATTGCTGTATCCCTTGAAGTTGCCGCCAGCGAGTCAAGTCTGATATATGTATGGCATTGATATCTAAAAGAAGCCTATTTACAGTTACCGACTCTAAGCCAAGCCGACTTTACGCAAGCTCTATTTTCCAGGAGACTTTTTCCCAAGGCTATGACTGCTTAAAATTTTTACTAACCCATCTATCCAGATGTGAAGCTTCGATATGATATACTTGTATCGTTGAGCTATGCATAATTGAGATTGGAAGAATCTCATGAGCTGGGGTTTTTTTTTTTTTTTTTTTTTTTTTTTTTTTAAAAAACAGCCTTAAAAGTCGTTCTATATACAGTCTTTGCCAGTTACATAAATTTGCTACGGCTGATTTTAGCCCTGCTTTTCTTATAGTCGCTCCTTCTAGCGCTATACTCATCATACTGGCAATGGATTTTTCGTATCTATTAATCGGGGGGGTTTTTTTTTTTTTAGTTCTGAAAAATAAGATTTCTGGTCTTTACACTATAATTCTGCTCTGTAAAGTTTACTGCTGTAATTTGTACCTTTCAAGTTAGCTCTAACGCATGTTCCTGTTTCTTAAATATTGTCCTTAAATAAGCCTTAGCTTTCTTTGCCTTTTGTAGATAAACAATTTTAGGCTCTCAAAAATTTGAGCGCTGAGTCTAACAATATCCTGTGCCAAAATGTAGCATCTTTGTCAAAGTTGATGTCATCATTTCATAGGATAATAGCTGTTGCTATCATTTTTGGCCGCAATTTCTATCTCTTGATCATGTATTTATCGAATAGAGCTACTTTGTCTTTTCCAAGGTCAAAAGTAAGAAAACTCCCTTTTTTCTTATCTACTATCTCATGGACGATGCTATATAGCGCTCTGCTCCAGAGGTCTCAGATTATGGTCAGAGCTGATTCCGCAGCAAGAGAAAACCTCGATTTTATCTGTTGACGTATTATTACAAGTGCACTCAAACTACCGATTCCCATGGCCGGAGAGAAACCCCTCTGATCCAAGACACGCTCCAAATGGAAAGGCTCGCATGTTATATACCAGGTCTATTATGCCAATTTCGAACACAAGAAATATGCATCTTGACATGAAAGACGACCACCACTAGTCATTATCATGAAGCCACAGCTTGAATTTGGTTCTTCAACAGTAATAGACCTTGTACTGATTTATTAATTAATAGACCAATTAAAAGCTATAGATTAAGCTCACTTTGGACTGAGTAGCGTAATATGTTCTGTCAAAAGAATCTCATAGATCTTTGACCGGACGAAAGATACGAGCTATTGTATCCACAAATTTCCTCAAAAATAACAAGCTGTTCGGTGGCTAGAGTAAGAGTGATATCTTTATAGGTGCATATTTCTTGTGGTTGAAATCGACTGTAATAGATCTGGTACATATACATACACGAAACATCAGGCTACTTTAACATACGAACCTTTGCATTCGAAGCGCGTCTCGGATCAGAGTAGTTTCTTTAGATTTATTGAATATGATGTACAAAAACTTTGAATTCAACTTATGTATCTTCTCACGCTTTAGAGATGTAGTTGTCACTGAGTCGAGTAATGACAAAAGAATTTGTTATCTAGCCACGCAGGTATTACTGCAACTACCATGGATATCGCGCTGGTTCGATGAGAATGCATCTCCATACAAATCCTTGAAACAAGACGTATTTTCCGTTTCGAGATAATTAATGATAGATCCTCGTGGGTTTGATTAGCATGAAATACATACGATTTTCACGTTAATAAATATGCGCCGAGCTCTCGGGTTTCAGGATGTCACAATTTAGCATGTAACTGGTCCGCGTGGAATTGAAGCACCACTGTAGAACCACATAAACCATGTTGCTGAGCTGATGACTGATCACCGCTGGACAGCTTTGGAAAAACCAGATTGAAACTCTGATGCGGATACCGCGTAATTCTTGGGGCGCAGTGTTTAAATTCCCAAAACAGAAAAATGAAATTTGTGCTGTCTCCTTTGAACGCAACAGTGCTTAAAGTTGTTTAGATCACTCTCTGCAAATCACTGGGTAATCATATGAAGAAACCTGGATCATTCGTATATAGTGAGTGATAGCTCACAGAAGCGGAATCACTAAGGATTTTCACAGTGATTATTCGAAGCGGTCTATGTTCATAGATAAGACAGACTTTATGGGCACAGAGGTGAAACTGGGTGTAAATTTAATCACCCTTAAAAAACGCACTCAAAAATCCCCTATAAAGTAGCATATTGCGTTGCTTGATGGAAAATTGTAATGGCTTGGATTAACAAAGCAAAGCATTAATTTGATCCAGAATTTGCAAAGGAGTAATTAGAGTTAGTTAGCACGCAAAATTAAACATACTTCCTTCATCTCTAGACAACAGCAGCCACACACTCGATAGATACGAAGTGGAGGTCAGTGCTTTTAGAGAGTCATAATTCGATGCATTAACGGTCGTATTATCTTGATGCTTATATCGACGTTTTCCCTTAGTGTATCAAAATCTAGGGTATCTTGATTGTCGTCTACTTTGCAATGGACATCTAACTACAAAAGATAAAGATGATAGATGTTTTCATGTCCACAGTTACAAAGAAGGCACTTTTTGTATCGACTAAGATCCAAGGGTTTGGGTTTGGAAGAAAGACCCTTAACTATGGATACGAGGGGAAATGTAGATATTTACTGTGATTGGCTCTCTTCCTCAGGACGCGGTTTAGTCTGGAATGTGGATACTAACCATCACAAATACTTACTAGCCTCAGAAGCCTGTAACTAGATCCTTCTCACTCAATCTGAATCGCCAAAAATATCCAGTCACCTAGCTATGTTCAAATTTAACGCCTGCAATCTTAATTAACTTACATTCCGTCCATGTCGTTCTCGTCCTTTTTGTTTAAATTGTCCTGGGGTGTAAATAAACAAGGATTCGCGCCTGAAATGCCAGTTGAACAAACGCGTAAAGTGTGATGCTTGAGATTTGCTCCGAAAGAAAGTATGAACGACGATGATTAATTTGCGTCTTTCAAATCATCAAAATACTGATTTTTTTCTAATGTGCGAGTTTGCGCGCAATGTCTTCTCCATCAGACTTCTGTATTAAATTATTATCTATTAATGATCCAGCTCCGGAGAGCATCATTTCTTCAGTATCAACGAACGATGATACCGTCATGGAATCACACACTATCCTTGAACATAATTTACCGATTTCGAATCCAGAACTAGACAGTGGAAGTCTTTTTGCACTGTCATTACCTATTTATCGACAGCCGACGGTGGCCCTACCTTCAAAATCAAAAAATATTGATGCTTTCGCGCATTCACTACCTGCGCATAGACCTGGGGCTGCGACAGGTTCATCTCCAAATTCAACTAAAAGTGATCCTCTTGCGCTATCATTCAATCGTTTAACCCTCGACTCATCTGCAGTAAGTGGTAAAATCGAAATACCAGAATCTCCACTTTCAGCTCGATTTCCTCCTAAAAGCCCCTTTTATCATTCATCCACTGGAAAGAGCAGTCCATCACGTCCTTCTCTATCATCCATACGTAACAGAACTTCTTTTAACACTCTAAATACACCTACAACCCCAACAATCCGCCGTTCGTCATCTACAAATTTCATTAATGCTTCGACACTAGTAGGAAAACCTAAAATAGACAGTGAAAATAACACAAATGAGCCTACTAGATACACTCCGGAAAGTGTAGCCCAAGAATTTTTAAAGGCAGAACTCGAAGTACACCAAAGTTTGGAAAAGATTACAAATAGTGTAAGTACGATAGTTGTTCTCCATGACTCATGCTATGGGCATCGTTACTCGAGACCGCGAACATCCAAAACTGCGCTCAGCAATATAGTAGAGCGGCCGGAGCGCATTCATGCTAGTGTTCTTGGAATTGCAGCTGCATATATTCGTCTCGGAGAGCGACACTCAGGTGGTCGTTATGCTCCAAGTTTGGAAAAAGAATCAGCAATGAACCTGCCAATACCATTTCGTATATATAAGACGACTCGAACTCTGAATCTGACTTCTAATACTGTAACTAATATACATGGGAAAAAGTGGATGAACGAGCTTAAGATAATGTGTGATGATGCTGAGAGTAGATTAGCGATGTACGGGAAAGAATTGGTTAGACCAGAAATGGATCGGAGCCCAGACCAGGAAGTACCTGCTAAACTTCATGAAGGTGATTTGTATTTATGCTCAGAATCTCTTAATGCGATGGAGGGCGCTTTAGGAGCTGTTTGCGACGGTGTAGATGCAGTATTCCAAGGATCCAAGGATGGAAAGGGGCCTTGTCGAGCGTTTGTTGCAATACGACCCCCAGGTCATCATTGTTCTGCGAGTCACCCATCAGGCTTTTGCTGGGTTAACAATGTTCATGTTGGCATATCACATGCTTCTCTAACATATGGCTTAACACATGCTGCCATTATTGACTTTGACTTACACCATGGGGATGGATCACAAACGATTGCTTGGGAGACTAACAAACGTGCCTCAAGTGCTGCTAAGAATGCGCTTCCTTGGAAAAAGACATCTATTGGATACTTTAGTCTTCATGATATCAACTCTTACCCTTGCGAGATGGGTGATGAAGAGAAGATTAAAAATGCCAGCTTATGTATCGAGAACGCTCATGGTCAGAATATCTGGAATGTTCACCTTCAACCTTGGAAAACTGAGACTGAATTTTGGAAATTATACGAAAGCAAATATAGCGTGCTTTTAGAAAAGACTAGGAACTACTTACGAGCCCAAACACAGCGACTTCGCAATAATGGAAGCGGCATAAAACCAGTGGGAGCCATATTTATATCAGCTGGTTTCGATGCCAGTGAATGGGAAAGCTCTGGTATGCAGCGACATAAAGTCAATGTACCAACAGATTTCTACGCTCGATTCACTCGTGACATAGTTCGACTTTCAAGTGAGACAGATACCGCGGTGGATGGTAGAATTATCAGTGTTCTCGAGGGGGGATATAGTGATAGAGCCCTCTGTACTGGTGTTTTAAGTCATTTAAGCGGGATGGCTGCCTGGGATCCGATGAAAACTGGTCATAACTTATCTCTCGATAAAAATTCTCATATAAATCTCCCACAAAATATGGATTCTCCTAAAGGGAATGATTTGAATCAGTACATTGAATATAATCCTAGCTGGTGGTCTTTTCCTATCCTCGAGGAGCTAGACCGTGTACGAAACCTGCCAAAAGCATCAGATATAAAACTTAAGCGAGACGGTCCCACAACATTCTCGTCTCCTACCCAATCTTTTATATCTAAAGTTAATTCTCCTATAGTTAGGCGAACAACACCGGGTAAATCAAACACTTTGACACAATCACCTCGCCAACAAACACCATCGTCATCATCGTCATCATCAACAACAACTACAACAACATTGGTTCCTCCTCAAGTAAGCTGGAGTATTGCTGCCAATGAGTTATCTAAATTACTTATTCCCACATCCCGACAAACAACCAGCTGTAAATCTGAAAATCTCTCCGCGGAAGCAATGCGGAAAAAATTATCACGGGCACAAAAAGATGCCCAATCGAATAACCTATCATTACGAAATATTATTTCTACTAATATTGGTGAAAAGTCGGCGGGACGTATGGCGTTAAGAACTCGTAGGCCCGCAAAAGGTAGTGTTGTAACTATGAAAGAATTCTGAAGAATTTAAAAAAAAAGTAATGAAATATGATTAAAACATCTTAATGACTTTGAATTTTTTTTTTTTTTTTTTTTTCCCAATTATCTTCTTTTCATCATGATGTATTGTGTAGAGCTATAATGAATCAAACATAATATTTTCTTTTTTAAAAAAAATTCTACTAGTAACACAGTTTTATTAATCATGTGTGTACACGTTAACATTTCACATCAATCAATGAAGTATATCCACTATAAGGGCTAAACAAACAATAAATATCAAAGAATATATATTTCACAGTTCAAAAAATACGAAGCAATCCCCTCCCCTCCCCTCCCCGCATCAAAATTAATAACCAATAACCAAAAAAAAAAAAAAAAAAAAAAAAAAGAAAAAAAAAAAA
>QVIK01000136.1:32462-52728 GCA_003957845.1 Oidium heveae | reverse complement strand
AAAAAAAAAAAAAAAAAAAAAAAAAAGGGTAGGATCTTGGTTAAAGCTCATTTAAATAACTACTTTAAACACTAACCCAAAAGAGTTTTGATGATTACGTATATAGCATCTACACATACACAGAGAAATTCCCATATGGAGGTATTTACGCGAGCGAGTATGCGACTGAAGCGTCGTCAATACTAAACCCCAAAAGTCGGCCCTCCCCTACACCCCCGCAAAAAAAAAAAAATATAATTTAACAGCTATACTATAATAAAAAAATTAAAAAAAAAAAAAAAAGAAAAATCCCCCTTTCCCCCCCTCCCCCCCCTCCACAAACGATTGATTATATATATATATATATAAAATAAAAGTTTTAATATAGAAGAGATTAAAACGATATGAAATGCGAGGATTAAACGCTTAGTGTCAGAACACATTTGTGAGCTTCGCAAAAAGTGATACAGCGAAAAAATATATATTAGAAAACGTCTTCTGGGGGTTTACAATGGGTCATTCATTGATCGATTAACATACTCTCAAAAGCATGTAATTTTACTCTTCAGTTGAGAGGAATAGCGAGCAATGTATTAAGCATGGTAATTTGCCTTCAAGAGAAATTCAAATATTGATGTAAGGAAATAAAAATAAATTAACAAAAGCATACGAATGAAATTAGTATGATTAGAAAATACTACTCAGTAGCTTTGGATCAACGAACATTATTTTTCTCTGCAGTTATTCGCGCCTTTTTGAATGCTTTTCTGGTCATATCGCTGTTTCTCGCTTGAAAAGAAAAAAACAATTACTTTCTATACAATGGTAGCCGTATAATTAGAGATTAATTGAAATAGAAAACAATTTGATATGCCAATATAATTCCTCATAATTTTTGAAAGGTTTTCATTTATCGACATGTATTGCAAGAGTGAACTTGCTCACATTCAAAACACGAATGAGCTCAATAGACCGTATTTAAGGAATAATAAGGTAGATTTAAATCAATTTTTCATAAATTAGAATCCATACTCTCCGTTAGACTCTCTCTAACGCTGGCATTAACTACACCGCCGACGCCGAACGCCGGTATTATTCTTGCCATACGCGCCATGGCACTTATAGCCCAGTTTTTTTTGATCATAATCCAGCGTTGACGCCAATGAATTTTGGGATCCTGACGATTGTACAAGTCAAGCCCGAGTAGATGTAAAGGTGTACTCAGTAGCTGTACAGCAGCTGGAGCAGCAAATTGTGCTATGGTCTGACCATTTAAGTATTGCTGCAATTCAGGGCTTAACTGGCGGGTGATGAATGGACCCATTAGAGTTGGCATATTGAATGAAGCAAATATTGTTAAGCAATCACGCATAGTAAAAAGAGTGAGAGAGGAGAAAGGGACAGTGAGTGGGCTCGTTTGAGAGCCAAAAAGTTGAGCAAACTTTGCGTCTTTAAATAAAGTGAGTCCAACGTTTGTGATTGAAGAGGCAATAAACTTGGCAACTCCACAAGGGACGTCTGCAACAGGTAGATTCATTATATTTGAACTTAACGTATCAGCTGCATTGGCAGTAAAATATGTACCGCCGTAAACTAAGGCAATGAGAGAGAATGGCTTGGAGAAAATTATCTGATGTGGGCGTCTTAGAAATATTGAGCAGGATCTTGTCAAAGATCTAACAAGGCTTGCTTGTCCGGATGCATTTTGTATTATTGCTCTTTTTCAGTCAGGTTAGTTACATATTTAAGATCTCAATCTTTAAAATATATACTACATTTTGTAGATTAAAGAATGTGTGTTGGGGATATACTTACTTGTCAATTGTCATTACAACTGGCGCGACGCATAACGCAGCAGAACAGCTTGCTATAAGATCAAAGCCGAGTCTAGATCGCAATTTTTTTTTATTTCTTATATATGGCATGTCTGTAGGTACTTGTAATGGCCCTGAAGTCATTTCTTGCTGCATTTTTGTTCAATGTCCAAAAAAACCTGGTTCAAAATTTGAAAGTCCATCAAAGCACATAATCGTCCATAATAAATTGAGAATAATATACTTAGACTTATATACTTGAAAGATTAGCTTTTTCAAATGTGGCGAATTATGACTCCCCTCACTAATGAGAACTGTTAACAGCTTGACGGTTTAATTTAAGTATTATTGAGTCCCCACAATTTGCATGAATAAATCTTTCATCTCATTGAGAAAGCACCATCAACTCTTTGATCCATATTTTATCCCAGCATTTCTTTACCTTGATTGAGAAGTCAAGTTAAATATATGGCTATTAAATCTCTTCTTTCTTACGTCAGTCTTATACCGAGTGTGGCGAGACAAAATTAAACAAAAAACCCCATTTTTAATATTTGGAAGTTATGACAGACTAGCTGCATATTAGAATCAAAAATTTCGACATGAAAAGAATTCTCTAGATTCTAGAATCTAGAATATGGAATACGATCCAATAGGAAGATCTGCTCGTGAGCTCTTGTTGATGAGTGAAACTCTCAGTTAGCTAATGAAGCTTTAGAGTATTAAATTGATTCTTGAGCACAGTGTGGCGGAGCGTAAAATTTACGCTGAGTCTTTGATTTGTGTCGGAAATAAGTATTCTGACGTGATCGTAATAATTATAGTTAGAGCAACTATACGAAGGGACCTGTTAAAAAATACCTTGTAATATCTCTAAGCGAGACCCTAATAAAGGAATCAATTGGCTTGCTCTTCGTCTAAACGCCAATCACAGACATCCCTGCTTGTATTTAATTTAGGGACTCGAAGAATTTGGCTAGCTCCTAGAGCGCTTAGGAGGGCCTTCTAGGTGGTGAAATCAATGGCATTGATGAGGAATAAATTAAGGTTATATGTTTTTTATACCCATGAGATTACAGATTATCAATTGTTGGTGAAAAGAATTAATTATCTGTGGGAGGACACTCAGGGAAACATTATAATTATCCGACACAGATATTTATATACAGATAGATAAGCAAGTTTATGTAAGGCGTTAGAGGATATCAATTTACAAGTCATTGCCCTCTACACATTTAACCGATTTTATACGCATGACAATTTGAGAAGAAAGGCTGTTGGAAGCCAGTTTCTGAATGAGCTAAGAATACCCGATGTGAATTGTTGCTGAAGATTCCAGAATATCTTACATTAAACTTCTAACTACCGTGCATAAGATTATGCTGATGCATAATAAAGTTTAAGTGCCGATGTGGCCGAGTATATTTCAGCCTGTTATGACATCATAGATCTGATATCACAACATCTTATCATGGGTATCCTTCACTGCTACCCGAGCCAGGCGTCCCGTACGGATCCAATCAGTTGGAGATAGGCGTAATGAAAAGCTTTGCTCGTCATCTAGTATGTATCTTGGTTTGGAGAACTTCATGAATACTGGCCTAACATCCATAGATTAGATACCACAGGCTTCAAAGCTCTTCTTGATGGTCTCTACCTTTATAAGACCACATCCATGCAGACCAGAACAGTGGAAAGAATTATCCCTTCTTGATAGGACTTAGACCTAGGGCTAGGTGTTGATGAAGTGTGAGACCACGCGAGTAAGCTCATGAGAGTGGCTTAAACATGACCACATCTAATGACTAAACATATGGGTTAAATAAGGAGGAAAGATAGATAGAAGTATACAATTTCGGTGGTAAAATTCGATGAAATACAACGATATGTGAGATCCATGGCCGTCCAATGTAAGCAACCGATATCTTCTACTTTTGCCCTTTATGCGGCGATCAAAAACCTGTTCAAGCCAAGCCATGCCAGCCTCATCGTTATTCCACCCTGAGGAATTTAGGCTGATTTGAACTGAGTGTCCTGATGCCCGAACACCTTCCACCCAAGTGTCCCGAATGGCTCTGGTTGCTGATTGATATATGAGGCTCGGTGGGAGAGCTGATCCGTTGGCATACACGCATGCTAACACAATGATACACTCTCTATTACCATCTTATATTAATATTTTATCTTGTTTATTCACCCACGTTCGCTTACTGAATACTCTCTTTGATCTACCAAGTACATAGAGCATGAAGCCCTACTCATCCATATTGTTTGTATCCGCTGGTAATATCATACGATACTCCATCTTCTTGTGTAGTAAGCTAAATTTTAACTCATACTTGTATCCAGAGTTAGCCAGGTGGCGTACACGATCGATAGCAGTCATTCATTTTAAGATCAAATCCATATTGTGATGGGAGAGAAAGCGCGAAACCCAGCTATCAGAAAGCTGACGATGGAAAATAGCAGAGCTAAAATTCTGTACTATCTCCCTTGTAGGTGATAGGCTTTGCTTTTTAAGCCCTTCTACACATGGTATAAACTCTGACTCCTGTTGTGGGTTGAGGGCGCGGCCATTGGCAATTATAGTGTCTTTTGGAGAATGAGAGCAATGGTGTCTTCAGATAAGTATTGATTGGTTAACACCGTACATGGCAGCTATTAACGTGCACGACGTCTCTTCTCTAAACTCCGGCACTTCTAAAACTGCTATCACTTCTTGAATTAGATTTTTTCCCGATGGACTTATCGCGTGTTGAAAACCGTGTAGCTTTTCCCTTTTGGTGTTCAATAAAGCACCCGGTAAATCCGGGCGTCCGATGAACGAGTACGGTTGCTCTTAAAGAGGTTTCGCAGTTTTTAAGATCATTTACGAACCAATAAAATTCTAAACGATCTAAGATTATCGTATTAATTTATTTAACCTTGTCATTTCGTTGCGGTTCACAAATTTCTATACAGAGACTGTGTATATAAATAATAAGTATAAATTTAGACAGGTAAATGCCGCCTACTAATAGTTCATTGCCCTTAGAGACAGTCAATCAATTTCACGGTAGCCAATTTCTAGGTTGAGATGGTAAAAGTTACATTCTAAAGCTGATTAGCTACTGCCTGGAATGGTTGTAATTTATCCGTGAATAGATTTACGTGTTCTAAATTTTTTCAGATGTTGTAGTTTTTGGTGTATGTAAGTGAAGAATCTGTCTTCAAAGATCTATCACCAGTTACCTTTGTTCAGTGAATTTTAATTTTCTGATATAGGGTTATTATCATTGTTTTATTGACATGGTGTGATAACTTTTTTTTTGAATTGAGGTTGTTTCTTGCTTGAGAAATTATTTTTTCACTTGAGCTGTAGTGGTTTTCTCCTGGTCATGTAGAAAAAACATGTTCATTTCCACGTTGCAGTCAGTTACTTTATCAATTTGATCCCATGTCACTAAAAACGGCGCTGTAGTAGGGGAGCAGGCAATTCGAAACTCAAGGGAAATCTGAATCTATCCATCCAGACAATGCCAAAGCCCATCTTACACAGCGTACAAATCGGTATTGATATTTGTTGTATTTCACGAATAAATAGACTTTTAATTCCTACTGCCCAATCTAAGGTAATTCAGAAAGAGACCAACCCTGAGGAAATTTCAATTGGAGATATATGCGATTCAGTAGCCAATAAGTCTTCTACATCTAAATCCAAGAACAACGATATAAAATGCCGAGCTACGCAACGACAGCGGTTTATCAGACGTTTATTTACTCCTTACGAAAAACTATTCTATCAGCTAACAAAACCTCACATCTCTAGTGATATATTTAACCTTCCACAGTCTCTTAATGATACCAAATTTATTGCTGGTCGCTTTTCTGCCAAGGAATCAATTATTAAAGCTGTGCGATATCGCCAACTTTCTTTTCACGATATTATTATACTGCCACGGCAAGTTGAGCTTCCAAACTTGAATTTCAATATGGATCTTATGAATCCAACCCGGTCCGAACCTCCTCGAGCAGTTGTCTTAGCACCACGGCGAAAAATCGATGCATCTAAGAAATTCGAGGTTGTTGAAATGGAATATCTCCGTAATCAAAAGGAGAAGGCTTCAAACATTGGAATAGGCTTTGAAGAGTATATAGAGGATATGAGACGCTGGGAGGAAGGGGAAGAGGTGCAGTTAAATATCAGTCATGATGGTGATTATGCTGTTTCAGTCTGCTTAGCTTCTACCTCTTCAATTTCGTTAAAATGAATTTTGAGTAAACTAAAGGTTTTGTTACAACATGACGAATATTGTCTTGACTCAAAAACCTAACAATATTGGATAATCCAAAAGCATTAGTCAGGTTGTTAGAACTGACGTGCAGGAACTCATCAATTTCGATGCTTAAAATAGAGACACATTTTTAAATGGAAGGTATTAATTATTTAAATTCAGTCTATCTATCATACTCTATACATAAGCCAAGAGCTTGATTGTCCGAGATGGGTCTTACAGTTGTCAGGAGCGCGTGGTTAAACTATGTTCTAAACAGAAAATAAGATCCAACTAGGAGATGAAAAGTTATTGATACGAATTTGAATTAAACTTTTGGTACATAATGGAGATGGCTCAGAAAAAAAATTGGAATCTATTTTGAGTAATATGCAGTGAATTGGCAATCTCACTTTTAAAAGGTGTGATTTTTAGCTCATCAACATTTTCAGATTTTTAAAATTCGGTGAATCTGACGCAAGAATTCTTTCCTATGTCAGGATAAGAGAGATATATATCTTAAAATTTCAGCATTAGTTGTCACATGTGTAAAGGTTTCAATTTGCGCAAGGTCAAATCCTCAGGAAAATGAATGTGCATAATTCCGTGCTCACAATAAGCCCCAATTTTCTAATGCACGTATTTGAGTGGTATACCTGTTGTTAGTTGACATCTTTCAGACTAGACTTTTACTAACATGTTGGCTCATTTTGCTGATTTTAGAGTAGAAAGTATCTAAAAAGGAGGAATCGTCCTGTGTGGGCATAGTTGCGGTCTTTTCACTCAGGGCTTTCTCTACATCATGAGTGAGGCAAGTTGTAAGATCAATCGCTGATCTGCAAGGAAGGGCACCGAAGTGCTGTGTGGCAAGTAGTTTTTTACACACTGTAATCCAGTCTATGCATTTTGTTATAAGGCGTTCTGGACTTACACCTAGACCCGAGAGGAGAGCGATTAGTCTGTAAGAGTGTGGTGATAATAGATTTGTTTTATTTGGCTTCTGTAACATAATTACAGTGGCTTTACAAAAGCATAAAGGATGGAGTCCTATTGATAAGCAACTCACGAATAGAGAATTTACATGAGCTTCAATTAGTGGCCATGCTAATCTGAGTATTGCTGCTGGGATCTCATCGTTACCTGGGGTTAAGTTTCCTACGTTTAGTACTGGCCTTTTAGTTTCATCATGAGTTAGAGATGGAAATAGTAGAGATTTTTGTGCCACTGCCGGGCATTCATATGAAAGTCCTCTCGTTCTGCACAGTTTGAGATTAGACAATCTGCTAAGATTTTGCACTTGTCAATGGGTGTGATTGCCGGCAGATTTGCAGGAAAGCTAGGGTTCTTTAGCGGTATCGTACGATATAACCCTATGGACTTGTGCCATTTAGTAGCAGAGAACATTACCTTGGTTATATTAGCATCTTCAAGCTTGGACCTGAAAAATGCCTCCATTTCCCTCTTTAAGACCTTTCGATAAATTTTCAATCCACTCTCTGAGAGGGAAGCTCTTGCGCATTGCTTGTAATATTTCCAAGCTGATTTGCAAGTCTGATTCCAACACGGATTCCCTTTTGTCAATAGTCCTGAGTTCGTTTTGCTGCTCCAGTAAAGGCCTCTCGGATTAAGACGACCAGGAGTCCCGTATATGTAGCTAGTGTATGCAGAGTTGGGTTTATAGGTGTAGGAGAGAGACTAGAAAGTGAGCTTACTAATAACTGTTTAAATAGATTTGTATAGGGAGTATCTAAGCGAAGTCTTAGCATTGATATAGCACATCTTTTCCACAGGACTATTGTTAATAGTGGTATTTGATCAGAGGTTAAGTTGATATAGGTAGGTATATTACAGATTACGGTTAACAGATAAATACCATGGGGTGACGGAGACCGGTAACCTGCCGGCTGCAGCAGCTAAGGCGCAAGTGATCATTCAGATGTGACTAGCATAAAGCAATGTTTGAGGGAAATTAGTGTTCTGTCTTACCATACTCCTAGCCATCGTGTCACTTGGTTTGCCTACAGAAAATCTTCCCCTGCGAAATTCCAGGATATTGCTTAGGTTTAGGAGCAACCGTGAAATGTTAGAGCTCACTCTTCTGATGGTCCAGTGATATGGCATTTTGTAATCCCCGGTACAGCGAGGCCTAATTGAAGTATTGCTACATCATCTGCGTAGCTAAACTTCATTCTTTGATCTCCTATTCAGAGAATAGGTTCCGTATATGATATAAAGATCGGAGACACCAGAGAGCCTTAAGG
Organism: Oidium heveae; assembly: GCA_003957845.1. Taxonomy (NCBI): domain Eukaryota; kingdom Fungi; phylum Ascomycota; class Leotiomycetes; order Helotiales; family Erysiphaceae; genus Oidium; species Oidium heveae. The sequence continues at coordinate 44,421 of QVIK01000136.1, read as the reverse complement.
GAGACCGTAGTTTAATTTTAATTCTTAGATTCTCGCATCCCCTGGTCGTGAATGTACGGTCCTATTTGATATGAATGATTAACCTATCTAACAACCCAAGTAGGTCAATCTTGTTCGTATAAGCTTCGTTACATTCTTCCTGAAAGCACAGTATTGAAGGCTCCCTTTATGTTAAGAGTGAGTAAGGATGAAGCCATATTTTTTGAGCGTGCTTTTTCAACTTCATGGATAATACGGCTTACAAGATCAAGAGCAGATCGCTTTGGGAGCGCCCCGAGTTGTTGTGACTTGAGTAATTTTTTATGTATGGCTGTACGGCTAAGACGTCTAGCAGTCAGTCTTTCAAGTCCTTTTCCCAAGCGGAAAAGAGTGTCATAGGACGCCAAGATCTAACAGAGCTAAGATCTCTTTTTTTGTTTTGGGGATAAGAATTAAATCTTCTCTCCTGAAAGCTTTTGGATGATAGCCACTAGCCAGACGACGCTGATAAAAGACGATCACTATGTATTTAATGGCTTTTCAGCACGAACGCAGTATCCTTATTGATATCTCATCGACTCTTGGGGCTGAGCTTGAAATGTGTAGGAGGCAACGCTTCGCTTCTAGCTCATCTATATTATCTTGTAGCTGAATTTTGACTCGGTGTTCTGTCGGTACGTTACCCTCTGAGATACCATAGTCTATGGTCCTTCTCTGCCAAAGAGCTTTTGTAAGTCCCAGTGCCCTGTCTATTGGATCTTCATATACCTGACCTCCGTGCTTTATTGGCGGATTGGAGAAAGTGGCAATGTTTTTGTGCCATTGAGTAACTAAATACTCTGCATGTTGTTTAGTTATCTTCTTATCTCGTTGTGAGAAAATCCAGGGTTCCTTTATTAGAATAACATCAGCTGATTCAGAGTTTGCTAGGTCTCGGGATAATTTATGGTTCACTTGTCCTTGTGTAGTATTCGCCTGAAAAATACTCAGGATTCGGTGTCGGTTTTGTTTCTTGTGACTCTCATTTAGTTAATGTAGTGACGATTTCTACATCCTTTCGTGGCGGATTGACTAGTTACTAAGCCTGATAACTGGCCTGGTAAATTCTTTTAAGTTGTGCCTGTGAGAGACGAGTTATGTTACCAAATTTCACGTTCGGTGGTGCCGGGCAGTGTGTCTCCGTAGCAGCGTGTGGGCCTTTACAATTTACACATCTTAAAGTTGCTTGATAATTGGAGTGTCCAGAAGCTCCGCACTGCTTACATCTCTGTTCCAAGTTGCATAGTCTGGTGTCATGAAAAATCCAGCAATTGGGGCACTGTGTTGGTTTTGGGGATTTGATTATCAATCGGGCCATAGAGCTTGTGCCAAAAGTTCTGAATGGATTGGTTACTTTTTTAAAATGCGCTACAATAGTTCCCGAGGGTAATCGATTTGCCAGAGTTTTCTTGGACCATGCGACCTTTGTGGGTAATAAGCCAGTGATTGATTGTGCTTCTGCTAACGCAACTTCTTCTGTAACGTTCCAAGATTCACTGTCCAGAAAGTTTAATTTCCTATGCTCGTGATCAATTACGTAAGTATATCACTCTTCCACTTTTTCTACACGTCCGCCTAGGACAGAGGTAAATACATTTGAGTTTTTAAGAATTTGCTCTGCCTGTTTCCCATCCGCGGGGATGACTTCTAATCCATAATTGACTTTTTGAGCATTTTCACTATGGCACTTTCGTGTCCTAATTTGTTGACAAGAACTGCTTTGACAGCATGAACGTGTTGTGCTTGAGAGAGGTAGTTCTCCGAGTCGAACATGAGTTCTAATGTCTGTTATGCAAGTGCGCGCTGTGTGACAAGGCAGTGGTTTACTAGGCTTTGAAAGCAGATTTGGTTTGGGAGTGTCAGGGAAGTAAGTCTTGGTAGCCTCAGCGTAAGAAGATTTTGGGCTACTTGCTTCTCCCTGCCTAGTAGCAAACATCGAATCGTCATATCACTAGAACTAATACCCTCTCAGGGTGGCCTATTACCTGGTCTATTCCTAGTTTTTGAACATTGCTAGTCGCTTCATCTATTGCTTAAGAGAATTCTTTGGCGATTTGCTCGCGTCCTATCATGGCATCGCGTATCTCATCAAAAAAATCTTCAGTAAATTTCAATACATTTCCTTTAGACTTGTTGGAAGGGGTTTAATCGGGGCTTGTAAATGGATCTTCTGGGTTAGAAAAATCCTCTGGGTTATATCTAATTGGTTGATCAAGATTTATATTGGTGAATCGTATTGTTCGCGGTCGGTTGGTGGGAGTTGGTGAGAAAGGGGGTGGCGGCCGCACTGGCGTCGTCGGCGGCGACATATCGACATCGCTGTCGGTATCCACCATGGCTCAAAGAGAGAAACCAGGTGCATTTAATGAATAAAGTGAGATGAAGTTGGGTTGATTAAAAATGATTGGGAAGGACATCCATTGTTTTGGCTTTCAAGAGCCATGCAACGCTTAGCGTTAGAACATATGGTGAGCTTCGCAAATTGATACGGCGAAAATATCAAAAGCCGTCTTTTGGGGTTTTTAGTGGGTCATTGATCGATTCACATAGTCTAAGAAGCAAGTAATTTTACTCTTTAGTTGAGGAATAGCGACATATCCAGCATGGTAATTTGACTTCAGGAGATGATCAAATATTGATGTCTCTAAAATATCAGTCCCAGCTACGACCTACTACCGACCAGCACTAAGCCTCATTGAGGATCGGGGCTTGACTATGCAGCTCATGAATTGGGAACATGATTAGTGCCGGTCTGTAGGTTGTAGGTGGGTCCGACTTTTTCAATTTGTGGGTCACGTAGTTAGGTTTGGGTTAAAAAAGTTCTCTAAAGTAACACTTATGAAATTATATATATCATTCGAGTAGGCAGGCTTCCATTGGTTGGATGATCACTTACAAATTAGTTCAGGTGCAGAATTTAAGCGAAAGTGGTCGGCAGTTGGCTAATAGGGACTCGTGTTACCCTGAATTAGCCTTATTTGCTCCAAATGCTGTCCAATGCGCGCTATCGAGGATTTCCAACAACAATAAAAAGGCAATATGAATGAGACCTGCATTCGACATGCGAAGATGTGAAAAACTGTCTTCATTTGATAAAACGGATAACTTCAGAAGTTAAATTAGAATTTGTAGTTTCTGTCCTGCAGGAGCTGATAATCTATAATAGCCGATCAATCATTAAAATAGTTTCAAACTCAAGCCCTGGAAATCTGATATATGTTTTACGCAGACCAATTTCCTGTTGCTTTTGGGTCGCCACCAGAACCAGGAAGTGGGAACAGTTAAGATCAAACACCTATGAATCTTGAAATAGGCGAATTATATTGAATTGGAATCTTTATTGGTGATATAATTACCGTTGCTAACAGGATATCTATTTGAACAACGATTCTTCCTCGAAAAATGTGTAAGAGAGATCTCAGATGGCTGGGTTTGTTCAATATATTTTTTCCCCCAGATCTCTTGGATGTATCTGGCAATCGCAAGCTTTATATGAAAGGCTCTACGTAACTAAGTATTGAACCGGTTTGAATACTGATCTGTAGTTCATTTCGAACTTCTTATTTAAAATATGTTCTTCCATTATTAAAAGTAGGTACGATTACCATAACCTCCATCCTAATTCTGAAGTTTTTTCAGAGAATAAGAATGCTCTTGTGGTAGAATGCGGCATGGAACCTGAAAAGAGAGGGCAAATCATTAGGTTCGTGCTCGAGTAGAGACCTGTTTCTTCTTGGGGTTGTTTATGCCCATATCTTTTTAATCGAAACATAAATCTATGTTTCCAATAAATAAGCAGCCTATCAGACTGGTTTTTCTAACTATTGAATTTGCATCCACCAGCATAGGGGGGTGGTTATAATTTTTAACAATGGTTGATTGTAGGAGGTTAAATCAGAGTTTTTGCAGTTATGACACCTTGCCCTAGAATTAACACACAAAATAAGCATTTCACTCCTTTAATTTATCAGGTTTCATAACACTCTATCGACGCTGTAATTGCTGTAAGAGATATGTTTAAAAAAAAAAAATTTTTTTTGACGTACAGAATGCACAAGGTCTTTTCAAAAATGATTTCGCAATGGAGTGAATAGAGCTCAAAGGCTCATTAGGATATTTATCTTGAAGGCCTTACCCCTCCCACTCGCGAGGTTGTTGGTCTGTACTAATTGAGATATAATCAGAATCTGAAGTTTTATCGTCGGACTATGCACGTCGCGATGTCAGCCAAATCGGGCATAGCGTATAGAGTAAGCCCCATGACGTATGTCTGTATATATATTTATGTATATATATTATTAGTAACATTAGATAGAAAAGAGTATAGAATTCAGGAGTAAAATCACACAATACAGAGTATTGATAGAGGTTGAAATTACTCTCGATTAGAAAATTTACATTCAACTCCACGGATAGATTCATTTTCTGTATATTATCTCACGTACGGTACAAATATTTCCCAGCCTTCTCTCGTAACTTCACTGTAAGATCTTTTGCTATAAAAGTATTTCTGGTAACTAATTCTTCTTTGTTTCCTCCGAATCAACATGATTTCTGCGATCTGGGTGCCTTTACCAACCCGTTTTAATACATATACTATATACAAGTTCGACTACAAACATTAGGAAGGAATTTTAACGTCTCTATTATAGCATATTTTGAGTCCTTCAGTTTTCCCTGAAAGAGATTTACAAAGACTTATCAGAGCCCAGATGTCACTCTCAGCGGCTTTTAAGAGGCTTCCGGCATAGGACCCGGCCACCTGTAATGTTCTAAATATCCCCCTACCCAGTTTCATCACCACTGGTGAAATATAGGCTTTCGATCCCTACGCGTATTTATTAGTTGATAGTTGCATCTTATTTGTCAATGATATCGGTAGCAAGTTACCGGACCAGGCGTTTTTCAAACTTGTAAGTTTCAATTGTGTTTTCTTTTTTCTTTTTTTTTTTTTTTTCCGATTTACTAGTCTTCTCAGCCAAGATACAAAATCTCGAGTGTGAGGAATTTATTAGTTGGAAAGGTCATTATGTATTATCATTTAACTTCTATGCCCACTGACAAAATTAGAAGTCTTCCAGAAGTAATAGTAGCTGGGGGAATAATTATTAATTTGGAGTCTTTCAAGAGAGAAGTTATCATTGATGTGTATTCATCTCCCAAAAAAGCGTCTAAGATAAACAAGGAATGAGGCGCGACTTAATGCATTGCTAAAGCAACGTCCGGGCATAAACTTATGAAATCTCCGTAGTATTAAGCTTATTGTGGCGCGGCCAGCGAACCAGCCCTTCCATCCCAAGGATGAGCCCTGTACTTGCACACCTAACGCACGGACCAGTCATGATCCTGAAGATTACCGCTAAAGCCTAGGATTCCAATACATTCACACTACGGTGTGAATCAAGAGCTGACAAAGCGTCATAAACACCCTCCCCCACCAAAATGGACTCCACACACAACATCATGAGTATAATCATTGTGCATAGCTACAATATATGGCGTCCTACAGAGTATACACACAAGAGACGATATAGACACTCTTCAAAATATAAATAAAAAGGATGCTGCTGCTATATTATCAAGCTCAGTCTAAACACCAGCTTCCTGGATCTCCTTCATTGGGGAGACATAAATCACAGAAATCAGTAAATCTGCCTCAGTATTAAACGTTATGAACAATAGAAAGAGTGAGACTATAAAATAAAATAATCTCTCTTGAAAGAGTATTTTTTTTGGCTTACATACAGTTGACGCAACTTAAACTCGTTTTCTCCCTCTTTTTCAATTCTGTATTTCGTACCGACTAAGCTAGTGACTTTTACGACACCTAACGCATCCTCTCTTTGAATGTCTTTTCTTCTTCTTCTTCTTCTTCTTCTTCAAAAAAAAAAGAAAGTCTTGGCTCTTTGTGTTGCTGCTCAAGCTTAATCCTATGGGAGGTTACTAAATTTTTGTAAACCAATGAAAGAGAACGTGTCGGAACAGTCCGAGATATCTAGGAAGCAAATGTATGTTTTGACCTCGATAAAATAGTCTCCTTTTTATTTTATCTTTTGGAAGAGTATCTGTATCGTCTCTTGTGTGTATACTCTGTAGAACGAAATAAACCGTGGCCTTGCACAGTCATTATATTTATAATGCTGGAATGGTGTCCATTTTGGTGTGGGGAGTTTACGAAGCTTTGTCAGCGCTTGATTCACGCCACGGTGTGAATGTATTGGATCCCTCTAAATACCCATGTTTGCTTACTAAGCCAGAACCGAAAACACACAAGGGTGGGGGCTAAGCCAAATGCCAGAGAGAGATCCATGATTAGGTCAGAAGCAGCAAGCCGCATGGAGATAGCGGAGGGGGCGCAAGCTTTGTACTTACTTACTTTGCGAGAATTGGTTGGTAAATAGAGAAGACAGTTATTTATTCGACAATAGGAGCCACGAGGATTCTAAAAGGTAGGGGAAATTAAAGTGTGTATATATTGTATTATGTTATACTAGAAAAGGAACTACCGACCGGTATATTACAACATTTAGCAGAGCCAGCGCATCACAACCCAATTTATGGGCTAATGCACGTGTAGTTGTTTGTCAACCCGGCAACGTTGTGAGTCCCGCCTAATTAATTCCTCCTATTGGTCAAGTAGCGAGACTGAAATCAACTGAGATTTAGCGAAAACATTTTATTAAAATAAAAAAAAAAAAAACTTTTAATGTAAAAGCAACATGTTGTGTATATTTTAGTAATTTGCAGATCATGCACGGGCCATAAAAACCCGGTACTAACTAGCCGCAAGACACTGAATTAGAAAGTTGATAAGATTTGTGACTATTGTCCTAGCATCGGGGAAAAAAAAAATTCCAGCCTTGGAAGAATCGAACGCGAAATCAGCCCTAAGTCGATTTTTTTTTTGGTGGAGGGGGTTTGATCTGTCATCTATAATCTCGCTCTTGGAATGTTTAATTATAGATAATAAAAAAGGGGAGGGGATCTAATTATGGGACGTAAAAAGGGGTGGGGAACAAGGTAGAATCGAAAAAAAAAAAACAATCGAACTATTGGATGTTTTTTTTTTTCGTTTCTTTTTTTTTCCACACCAATGCAAAAGGTTCTAATGCCTACTTGGGCTAGGTCAGGAAAATGTCATGGTTTAGAGCCGTGTAAGTAAGATGGACAGAGTGTCTTGACCTGTGAATTTCCCTAGCATTAAGTCTATATTTTAACGATTCTGTATCTTTATCTTATCCATCATCCCCCAAAGAGTGAGTGAGAATTATAGATTTTGGGGAGGGTTGAGGGTGGACTGTGAATTTTTTAGCGCAGATTAGCGTCAGCAAGATCAAATGTTTTTTTTTTTTTTTTACTTTATTTTTTTTTTAAATTTTTTTTTTAAAAATAAAACCCTAGTTGTTCGTTATCCCATGTCGAAAAAAAAAATAGACTTTTAGGGGCTTCTTTCGCGTTCGGGGAGAGAGAGAAGAGATGAGGATGAGGATAACAAAAAACTGCTGTGGGTGTGTCTGTCAAAACTGGAACCAGAAAAAAGGGACTAAAGCCCAAAAAAAAGTCCACGGCTGGCTTGATTTTTCCTTTTTTTCTTCCCTTTTCTTTCGTCAACCTCTACAAGAGAAGCTAAAAAAAGAAAAGATCAGAGAACCTAATTTTACGACAATCAAGACAGATAGTTAGCGTGTATTTTATATTTATATATATATATATATATATATATTCCAGCCTAGAATTGGAAATAAAACTATTGCACTTAGTGCATGTATTGTTTAGTAATCAATCATTCTTGGCCCAGGATCTGTGTGTGCATGGACAGCGAGGGGAGGAAGAAGCTACTTAGGCATAATCCAATCTGGGATCAGTCGTGCTCCAGAGAGCTAAAGGAATTTTGCATCGGTAAATATTTGTATAAATCGAGAATGTGGGAAATGTGCAGTGTCTATTTGTCGTTTTTTTGCTTTGCTGAGTGGTCAGAAAAAAAAGTCTGGGCTGGGTTTATTAACTGGCCCCTGCCCTGCCGATTTTATGCCAATCTATGTCGATCCCTGTCTCTTACTAAGAAAGCGATCTCGGCCCGAGTGAGATTCTCTAGCGGTCCGTCCGTTGTGCGGATGTCTTCCATCAGTAGATCTAATGCTTCATGTTACAACATCATGTGTCTAGATTTCCACTCCACTCATCCTTCATTTCTCTTAGTCACTTACCTCATCCAAACTCGAGTGACAATTGAGCTCCAATCAGTTTGGGTGAGTCAAAGGGTAATTAATGATTAATAGGGGAGGGGTAGGTAGGTAGGTGGTGGGGGGGGTGTGAAGTTAGTATTTATGTCAAGACCTTTTGATATATTTGCCCGGGGGATGGATAATATGTGGGTCATACGAGGAGTAAAGCTTATATATAGTTGACGAGGACTATCAACATCGGGGCTTAGTGGGGAATAATGCTTAATTTGGGTTTAAGTAACTGGTCTAGTCTAGTCTTGCGTGTGTCCGATCTTTGAACGGGTCGAGGTAAATCAGCAGTGCTTGTTTGACATACGCTCCTCCTATCAGTTCAGAATACCTGTCATCTAACTACACCTCTCTACTATTCTGCCCAATGTAATTGTTCACGCCGGATCCCGACCTGTCGAACTTCCATTACCTTTCTCATCACTATCCCAGTCGACATCTCCGTCCTTCTCTCACCACTCGTTAACTGAAGGCTTTCTTCGTCTGCATCTGTCCAGAATGCTGCCTACGGCCGAGATCACTCTCCAACAGACACAAACATGGAGATCAGTCCCTACCGCCAAGGCCGATTTAAGGAAGAGAGACGTGAACGGATCCGTATGTGGATGGCTGGGAGGCCAGCCTGATTTGCCGGCATTGTGTGCGGGTGCTTCGTCCTGTGTTCGTGATACCGAGCATAAGTATGTGGGATGTTGTGAGACGTTGGGATCTTGTACCTCTGGATTTTACACAAGCTGCATAGATGAGGGCAGTCCTGGGTGGTCTCCGCCACCGAGCATACAGACCAATGGCATATACACATGGTGAGTGATAAGAAGAGAACTGAAGGAAAACTCTTGCTCATGATGTTGTTCAGTCCGAAGAATCAGGAGTGTTATCGTAATACATTTGCCGAAGACTACTATCAATTCGGCTGTGGTAAGTCGAGTTGGGCGACGCGTGTGGAATCGACTTACTCTGGTCAACCGCCAGACGTAACGCTTCAGCTTGTTTACACTGCCATAACTTTTCCCGGAATGATCACCAGTAGTCCAATACCAATAACTAGCGAGCCGCCTCTGGTGTCAATGTCTACTGAAATCCCGTCTCCGTCCACAAATTCCAAAGCCACCTTCCAAACAGATCCTGGCGCTGTCGCAGGAATAGTAATAGGTGTCGTAAATGTGTTTGTCATCTTATCCGGGCTAATATTATGTTTAATTCTTCGTAAAAGACGGCAGCGTCTGCGACAAAATGAGGGATCTCTAAACAGGTATTTCATCCAGAATAATCCCTTCTTGTATTCGCCTCCTAACTTTATTTTTTTTTTCCCCCCCCCGAACAGCCCCACACATGATTCGAGTGTGAGAAATATCAACCCAATGCAAAGACTTTCAGGAATATCAAACATGCCCAAAATCCTACCAACGCCTCTCCGAATCAATCCATCGCTGGCATCTTATCGCTCACCACACATCGCCAGACCTAAATTACAACAATCACCCAAATCTTCGAAATTTAGCAGTCAAAAAGTGCCTCTGGTAAGCTCTAACCCTGAGCGTGACCGATTTATTGGAAGTATCTCAGAGGATGCCAACGATTTATCTACAATGCCGCGCTACTCCGAATGGCAGTCAAATTCAGGTCATTCTACCCCTAGAAACCTAAGGGCACCGAATCATCAATTATCTCCTATACAAATGAATGACGACATTGACGATGATCATACTCTCGATTATCATTCTGTATCAGGAAATCTAACTGATAGTCCACGATCTCGGGACAATCGGATGGAGCAAGACATAACGAGTTCTGTTTCCTTAATGTCAGATCAAGAGGATATGTTGGCAACCGCGTCGATAAAACATATGACACACATCCGACGAGGTGTCAGTGGAGGATATCATCTTGTTGACCAGGTTATCAATGATGAAGAAAGTTCCGGTTCGAAAAACCGATCAAACCAATTTTAATGGGTCGTTTTTAAAATTAATTTGAAAATAAGTTTTGGAGCAAATGCGAAATGGAGTTGGTTTTAAATTATGGAGTTGGGACTTTTTTTACATTAAGAATTTGAAAACACAGATCAATAAGATTGATATAATATTTCCGTTAGAACGAGGCAGGACTAAAGGACGTAAAAGTGTTCCTTCGTCTGGTTCTATCGCCGCAATCGGTTTAAATTTCACATTACAATCAAATAACGCTAATGTTTTTTTGCATGTCTACACATCCTATCGAATAAAAATAATAATATCCTTCAATATGGGATTAATGATGTGAATAAGTTCGCGATTTTCCTATAAATTATGCGTTTAGAGTGACTAGCGACATTGGGGTTGCTGAAAACTAGTGAAACACGATGAATATGTAATCACGTGACTCTATCAAAACTGTTCGGGTTCCTTGACTGGAGAACAGGGAATCAATAACAACAACAACAACAGAAACAACCAAAAAAACAAAAACGGAAGTTTCTTCCTGCCATGAAACATTTGAACAAACCTTATTATTAAAGATAGAGAAAACTAGGCATGAGATGTGATTGATATGGTTCATCGCAGATTGAGTACTGTGTATATGAAAATAACCTTTTTTTTATTTAACCTCCTAAAGGAATAAATCAATAAAAAAAAAGGAAAGATGGATCTTGATTTACTATTTATTGGGGAAATATCTTTTTTTTTTGCAAAAAAAAAACCCCCATCAACTTCTCATTTCTCATTTCTTATTTTTGAAAATATATATATATATAGGGAAATGTTAACAACAAATCAGTTTTTTTTTTTTTGCTTACACCATATCTCCCTCTTGCTCTCCCTATTAGTGATAAAGTTGTGATTGGTGGATCGCCCCTACTAGCCCATACATGTCACATTTTTGACTAGCACCGAGTCCTAAATTCACATTTCCACCAATCATAACCCGGTATACAGTTCTCTTCTTAGTAAGCATTTATTATTACTATAATTATTGTTATTATTATATTTTCAAAAGTTTTCGCGTTGCTATGGGAGACAAAAATTGCTGCTTACTAACAAATTTGCTATTAGTATTAAAGGGAACGTTTAAATCGACACCCCCCTGCTTAAATCGACACCCCCACGTGACTTCCAAGCCAATAAATCACTAAGCCACTGCGCCAACTGTGTAACAATTACTTGCTTGCAGTTAGACGTTAAATGATACATACATACAATTACTTGCTTGCAAGTCCCAGCCTGAGGCTGATTGGCTAAGGGCACTACCCTGTGTACACCAATCGTACAATAACAACTGCCCTTGAATACCGCAAACGTACAACGACGTGATATATAGATGTGTGTGTCTCTGAGCATATAAGTAGACACGGGCCGAGTAATTGGAAAAAAAGGAAGAATGATATATTTCAAAAGGGTTGCTATAACTATTATATATCGTGGAGGATTTGACTATGCTTGCATGTTGCGCTGCCTCGCCAAATGTCTGGTAGATATTAGAAGCCATGATATTACAAGGTGATGCTACAGAGGGTCAGAAAATAGAGATTCAAACGGTGCTCGGCGCGTGTCTGCTTTTGTAGTTCGTACAAGTTATGAGTTGAGTGGTACTCTACTAGGAAACACGGCATTTAACGTGTCTCCAGGTGGAACTGGCGTTTAACGTGTCTTTATCCAATCAGCTTCATGCTATGACCGTTCAACAGTAGTTTCCATACATCAAAGTCACGTGGGGGTGTCGATTTAAGC
>QVIK01000136.1:0-32138 GCA_003957845.1 Oidium heveae | reverse complement strand
TTAGCCCCCCCCCCCCCCAAAATAAGCGAACCGAACCGCTAGTTTTTAAACAAGCGAGCCGCTTAGTATCAAAGAAGCGAAACGCAATCTTACAATCTTAGTGTCAGATCTTAATACAATTCTTCCTCCCCTTTTACATTTGTGATTCACGAGAGAAGTCATTGAGCGATACGTGCATCCCAACATTGTACTTTTCTGATCATTACTTGTGTGTACTCATAGGATTCAAAGGAAATAGCAGATTTCATGTCTATAAGAAAAGGAACAGATTATCTTCAAAAGGACAAGTTACACGATAGATTTATAACGATTTTTTGCTATAGACAATAAATCAGATGAAAAAATTGAAGACAATTCGTGATCTCTACTTTAATCCCTTAATCACATATTTACTACTTTTCTATTATCACAATTACGCGTAGGAAAAACCTCATTTATAGGTAGGAAGGTTTTTTTTTTTTTTTTGGTGGCAAAACCGAACCGACTCTTTCCATAACACCAACTTCGAACCACTACAGCGTCTTATTAGGACACCCATGTCTTGTGTTATTGTAAGTCTCAATCGACCTTGAAGGGCTTTCGTAATTGAATTCTAGTAGGATATAAGTTTACTAGAGCGAAAGCAGCGGATGTGTTGCGTGCGTAGCGTAGTTAGTCTATAAGAGCTTAAATTTTTTGAAATGAAGTGCAGTTTATGTACCTACCCTGCATTGATATATATATATATATATTTTTTTTCAAAAAAAAGAAAACAAAATAAAAGACCTAAAACCCCCCAAAAAAGAAATTCATATATATAAATATACAGTGTCTCACTTAAATCAATCGGCCAAAGCTATCTGCAGATCTTCACGTGAGTTTGGTATCTTGCAGATCAGAGTGCACATGTGATACAATTTTTAGCGTCAAAAAAAAAAAAAAAAAAAAAAAAAAAAAAAAAAAAAAAAAAAAAAAAAAAAAAAAAAAAAAAAGGACAAGTACCCTAAAGCCAAGCTTAATTTTTATTGGGTTGAGCTACCCTGTAGCCACGGTCGAAATTGTAGGAGAAGCCACTAGTAGGGGTATAAGCGAGATGATCACATCCGAATAAAGTATGATCTGTTATCAATTAGAGTTTATCCCCCAGTACTTGTGAAATTTCTTGGCAAAAAATGTACGTCGAATTCATCCGACAGAGAAATTGTAGGTGGGTCATTTCTTCTGATTTAAGCCTGATTCATACATGATCTGCTGCATAAAGTTTTATGCAATCATACTATCAAAATTTACAACTTGAAATTTGAAGAAAAGATTTAAACGAAGATTTACAAATAGGATCACTCGTTACATTCCTAAGGTTATTTAATGCAGTTAGTTTACTTCCCAGTTATTGGAATCTCCATAGATAAATATTAAGTATATTTGAGCATTGTTCACGTGCATAGTCCGTAATCTTTTAGCTGTTAACACTACATTCTTATTAGTTGATGGCATTCGCGATGTTTTAGGAGCTAATTTAATCTCCCCCTCAAACTGTGAAGTTTGAAATATATATATATATATATATATATATATATATATGTTTTTTTGAGGTTCTGAGAAACTGTTCTCTAACTTCTCTTCAACCAGGATACCCTTTGAACTAGTCCGAAAATGAATTGTCTCTTATTTATCTACGGAATTCAACATGTCTCTATACATGATACCTTCATTTAATGACACGTGTGGCGTAACAATTTCGGTCCATTTCCATCCCTGCTTGGGTGATCAGTGTGGGTGGTAGATTAGATAGTATTTGCTGGTGTTCTTTCGAAAACACATAAACCACCCATTTACTGCTATCGCCTCAAACTTACCAGGTTTAGGAATTAGCATTTTGTATGCCATATATTAAAAGCGAGATAGTGGAGCAAAATTGATTCTTTTGTTATGCAGTTGTTTCAATCCTTTTAAGAAGTTGATTATTGGAACTGTTTTTGTTCACAGGCAAGTCAGTCTATTGGTGATGAAGCAAGGGTGTTCTACGGCCCAAGGCCAGAAATATGGTGGCATTATTCCTGCGTCAATTAATAAAGATCGCGCTCTTGGAAGAATTACTTTGTTAGCTGCTTCTGCAAGTTAATTTAATAAGTAGAATTAGTGCCGGAGTCTGGAACTCCAATTTTCAAATAGTGTTAAGGGACGGATAAACAATAGCTGTTCGCAAATGTATGACCAAGTAAAGTTTATATTTTATCTAGAGAGGGAAACTATAATACATAATATCAAGTATTTACATGTAAACAAAGACGCGTCTCAAGCGCGTCGTAACCGAGTTGAATCATTATATAATAAAGTAGTCATAATTCGGAGCCGGATATTTTCCGGATCCGGATCTTAAGGCACAAGCCCGTAACAAATAGATATTGAAGACGATGTTAAAATAACGACTATCATATAAGAAATAATGATTTCCCGGGCTACACACCACAGGAATTTTAAAAAAAAAAAAAAATAGAAAAATTATATGTTATTGGACAAAAGTAATCGGACAATGTACGAGAATAATTCCTAGAAGAATATCTACAATTTTTCTATGGTTCTAAAGGTAATGCCAATAAGTATTCTATATATCCTCCAGAAACATCACTTCCTACTTCTCTAAGCGAGTGAACCCGTTCTGTCAATTCCGCGCTAAGCTACATGCGGTTTATAATTTAAGAGGCCATTCGGTGTCTAAAGCCTAAATACTAACGATCGGGCATAGCCTGTAACAGAAGGTATGCTCTTGGTTGACTCTAAGTATGAATCTTGGTGATTTTGTGGTGTAAGTAACTACTGGTGGAATAGAGCTTCACAAGCTAGGTAATGCTACCATTTGGTACATGTGTGAATGTTACGGGCAAAGTCCCTAGGGAAATGTACTGGTTGTACCAGTACTGTAATGTAAAAGACATTGGAAGGTTATGGAACAATATAGAATAAAACGGAACAGTATAGAGAAGAGTGAACAGAATCTTCGAGAAGTCGGAAGATACATAGGCAATGTATTTAGCTATGGAGATTATCTATCTCTTTTTCTTCTGCAGAGTTTTACAATAAACTGATTTTTCTTCTGGACTTGCTCTGTTGTTTACCAACACTAATTGATCCGGCAACAGTGAATGTCAATAAATTTGTCATGCTATGAAATCTTTCTTGAGTCGGACATATTTCTTTGCACAGCAAATTGATGTTTGTTTATTTTATATTTAACGTCTAACTACTGTAATAATCAATTACATTATTAAAGCTTTTTCTATGATTACTTAAAATTTAATATTGAACAATAAAATGTTTTGAGGTCAGATCAATATTTTTGCGCTAATAACATCAATTTGAAACTAGAAACCGTTAAATAATGTACTTTGGAGTGGTAGTACTTCAACTTACAAAAACAATTTTACACAAAACTTTGCTCCGGTAAATCTGCGGGCCAGAATTTTCCAGTTTAACTATAAATTATTAGATGAAGCATGTTGGAGTGACGAAATTATCCGACCTACACAATTTATTTTATTCAAACAACTGTACTGGAAAATCTGTGAGCCCGAACCTTCCTCTTGAACAGTTCGTCAAGCTCGGCATAGGATCGGTTCCGGGGCTCAGGAAGAAAAAATATGGTCCATGAGAAACATAGAAAACATATTCCTCCAAAGAAAAAACCTGATTTCCCGCCCCAATTTAGTGCCAATGGGTTTAGCACATAAGGTACTATCAGGTTATTCAGAATACCCGCAGCATTACAACCGCACCTTGCCAGAACCATCGTCTTGTTCTTCAGGCGAGTTGACGGTATTTCCGAGACAAGGCAATAGGTAATCGGGCCCACTGTGCTATTATAGATTAAGGTAAATAGCAACAATAAACTTACAATTACCCATCCTGCCACCTTCGACTCGACAACTCCTGCGCAACCTATGCCAAGGAGGGCGGCAAGAAGAACAAAGAGACCCCACCCAAAGAGTGTTCGCCGTCCAAACTTGTCCATCAAGTACCAGGACAAGAAGGTGCCGGCAATGCCAATGCCATACTGTGCCAAAGACATGTTGAATGCCATTTGGGTTTCGAGGCCAGCCTGCACAAAGAAGTAAGTAGAGTAACCCATGAGGGCACTCCCACACAGATTTTGGATGATCCATGTGGTGCAGCTGATGACAGTACGGCGGGTATTGACATTGGTGAAACAGTCAAGAAAGCCAGCACCTTCCGTCAGCTCCTTCTCCTGGTTGTTGGTCATTACTATCTGTGATTCCTTATTAATAATCTGTCATGAGAGTAAGGAAGATTATGAGTAATCAAAGCTAGGTGATTGGATATATGAACGAAAGAACTAACCATAGCAAGACTATCATCAACCGAGAAAGTAGATGGTGCATTCCTGGAGCTTGTCAGCCGAGTCAATGCCTTCTTTGCATCTTCTTCCCGACCACGGCGAACTAGCCACCTTAAATTGTTAGGTAAGAGATAAAAAATTGAAATTCGGAGAGATACTTACCAAGGTGACTCCGGGGCAAAAAATATTGCTATGGCCAGAGGTAAAGGACAGAGCCACTGAAGAGCAAATGGGATACGATACCCCCATTGGTTAGTGCTCCCCACCAGCATCCGCAATACCCCTGAGCTAAGGAGTTGTCCAATGAGCCAACACATATTGGTGTATGTGGTTAAGAAAGGGCGAAGCTTCATTGGACACACATCCGAAGCGTATGTGCAGCTCAGTGTCTGGAAGACACCGAACGGTATCCCGCAAAGAATCTCGCCAATTAACAACATCAATAGGTTTTGAGAGAAGAAGAGGATGTTGTTAAAAGCAACAAGGGTCAAAAGAGAGATAATTAGAGTCTTGCGATACCCGAGACGCTCTACAGCAATAGCGCTCATACACAGGCCAGCGACTTCTCCTGCAAGGCAACCAGTGGAAAGGCCAGCCTGCCACAAAGCTGGTATCTCGTACTTGCCATTGAATCTAACTACACCAAACCTCTGACAAAAGGCGGGAATGGCATAGAATTGGGGCAGTAGAAGATTGGAGAAGCCCTCCATTATGACTGAAATGGAGAACAAAAGGCACCAAAATACTGCTGGCCGCCATATCACCCACGATTTAGAGACAGTCATATCTCTTTCCAAATTTCCAGCTTGAGAGTGGGTTGATATGGCATCATTAACCACAGCAGTCTGGCCTTGTTCAAGGCATGAAGTAGGATTGGCGACTACTTCATGCCGAGGCGTAGCTGGAATCACTGGTCTAAATGCTAAGAGTTAGATCATATTTAGTCAATGTCATTGGAAAACCTACGTATCAAAGCGAGTGCTTGGGTTATTTGAAGAAAGAAGTGGTGATGGAGAAACGTTTGTCATTTTTTATTTTATATTGATTATTTTAATAGAGAGATAGATTGATTGATAGAATTGTAATTATAGAGGAATAACGATTAAAATGTAGTTTTGATATCCTTTCTCGAGATTATCTTATCCTTTATAGACATTTCTTAGTCTTCTTACGTATCTCTAAGAGGCCATTTGTGATGAAAATTACTCATGGCTTAATGATTCCTGCTTTGAATCAATACATAGAGACATCATTATTGTGGGCCGTTTCTCCTCCAGGAGCGAATTTGCCAAAACTTGATGAAAGATCAATAAGAAAAATATAGTATCATCTGACGAAATTGGATGACAAAATACCCGAATTTTCTCCAAAAGCGTCTTCTATCTTCGAAAAGCCACTGGAAAAGAATGTATTCTTTTTTTCATATTTTCATTTCCAAGGAGTGTTTCATTTACACGAATGGCAACGGCAAGAAAAAACGTAAGCGATTGGGGTAGAAAAATATTTCGCGATCTTCAAAGTAGAGGTAAGGCAAACACATCAGAATAAAAAGCCTGTGACCCTATTTTTATTTTGCTTGAAAAAAAAAAAAAAAAAATAAATGATTTTATGATCAAGAAGTGGCCATGAATGCTCATGTCTCATGGCCCAAGGTCGTAAGTATGTAGTAGCTAATGGCAAGTATATGTACATCACTTGCCTTTCTGCATAGAAATGGAGTTGGCTTTGGGAGAAAAGCGGGCAAATATTGAGGTGAAACGCCACAATAAATTGATTAGGACCTCATCACTGTGTACATCATATTGCCATTAAAACTGCTGTTCGGTGTCAGAGACCAAAGATTATGGATTGATTTCAAATATCATGAATCATACAAATAAAGCACAGATATCTTTTTTGCGCTGAATTATCGCTCTATTGCCCCTCTCTCTGTTGCAGTGATGATCTGCCATTTCATGGATGTTTGGAGGAGTCACCTAGTCGATCTCGAATTGCCATTATGGGACTAAAGCATCGCACACCGCTTGGTGTAGACTTATGTGGAGGTGATCGCTGTGTTGTTTTGTTTTGAATGGCGGACTTGATAGCCAAGCAAGGCAAAATTGGAGATTCAAATGAGCCTCTTTTGTGCGTCTCGATGTATAAGAATACTAGGGAGTGTAAAAGCACGGTTATGCATTTTTCGGGACAGTTAGTTTTAGTTGTTGGGATCGATCATTAATCATAATTACCACCAACCCCGAAGCTAAACTCTAAAACTCCATTTCATTATAGATCATTTTGGTGGAGATTTTTGCATCCTTGGCATCAACTGCGTCCTTTTTTTTCCCTCAAAAAGCTTATGACAAAATTTCTAGAAATTTGGGATGTCGAGGGATTTTAATGATTAAATATTCATATATTGAACATACTGGATAATGAAACAATTATCTCCCCCCATCACCCAGTGTTGTGAGGTGGGTATTTAGCCTATCAAAGTTTACTACGCCAAACGTAAAAAATAGATAAGCAGCCATCTCTAGATATGAACTAGCTGTCTTCTTGATCAAAGAGGAGTTGTGCTCGAGCTAGCCTATGCTTCTTCTTATCGCCTCTGTACATACTGGCGAGCTATACTTTAATAATCTGAATCTATACACAGAGGTACAAAGCAAAATGTTTCCCGATCATTATTTTGAGAGGGATTATCGCATTTGAAATCATCTTAAAGGAGCACAGTCTTTGTATTGTGATGTTTTTAAAGTTAACGTTTTGTTTCTTATCATGTTGTAGGTCGCCGAGTGCCTGTAACTCCCATATTTATTTTCCGTTCATTTATATATTTTAATTTAGATAGAAATCTTGATTTCACAACGCTAAGAGGAATTAGAACAAAATTTCTTTTGTTCTCAAAAGTATAGTCAAAGTTGACACTTCCTGTATGGAGTTGAACAGCATGAATTAATGCACTGAGACTAGGATAAACAGTTTCTACGGAGAGAGTACTGTTCATAGTGACAATTAGTATTTAAAAATGAGGAGGCGATTATGTAGTTGTGTAAATTAGAGATTTGTAACCAGAGAATTGGAAAGTAATATTCGCGAACGGCGTGGAACATATACCCTGTGGTTACGGTAGAACTCGTAGGCGGGTCTAAGTGGAGGCATTCCTCTTTTCAGGGATTATAGCTTGCTACTGCGGAGCTAGTAAACTCTAATAATATTTTAAGCCTGGATCACTAGGCGAAAATGTACACAATTAATTTTGAGAATCGTTAGAGATCCATCATCCACTAAATTCTGATTGGCTGAATTCAATTTTTGTTAGTTCCACCAATCATAAATCTGCTCATTGTGACGGCACGGCGTGGGTGGTCTGCACACTACGCACAGACCACCTTACCACTCCTAATGCCTTATTTACTCTACTACCACGGTAATGTTTTTACCCTGTGGGGCCGACATGGGTTTTTAGTGGAGCCGCCAAACCTAGCTAGGCATGATCTACATCGAAATAGAGTTTATGCATCGATTTTATGAATTTTCTTGACAAAAAATATATGGTGAATTTCAAACGACCAAATGTTTTTACCCCCCCTTCATTCTTCAAACTAAGCTTAATCTGTACAATGATTGACAGCATAAAATTTTATGAAACAGTTCTATTTTGTATTCTACTTCACTATCTAACTTCTAAAATAAGGAAAATTATATATAAAAACTAATTCATGTTCACTTCTTCATCTAATCCCTAATATTCAAGGTATTGATCTATGTTATAAAGAGGTCAATATCTGGTTGGACCTCCACCAGCATCTATAACCGCCTGACACCTGGCAGGCAATCCTTCAAGTAGTTTTATTAGGAATTCAGCAGGCACGGAGTGCCATGCCTCCGTAACAATTACTCGAAGTGAATTGTGCGTTCGCTGTCTTCCACCATCCAGATTTGGATAATTCCGCTGGATGTAGTCTTTCATCCAGCACCAGACAGCTTCGATAGGGTTGAGATCAGGAGAGTAAGGTGTCCAATCGATTGGAATTATCGATCTCTCTTGCAACTCTTCCATCGTGTTTTCACATGCGTGTGCAGGAGCATTGTCCTGCATGACGGAAAGCCAGGGCTTCATAGACACCATCCCGTCTATGAGAGGTACTATTTTCTCACAGTACTTCTCGGAGTCTATGGAGCCCCACTCCTTCTCCCAAAACAAACAAGGTCCCTTCTCTGCTCCCGCAAAACTACCCCAGAACATCCATCCATTCCTTTTGCTAGTTTTTGAGTCTACGCAATCAATTTGGTACTCCTCATTGTTCTAAATAAGAAAGTTAGTCCACTAGTATATTTCAAGTCAAGAAACAAAATATTACAGACCTTCCTAGTCACCCACTCTCTTGAATGCTGCCCATCCTTCACCCAAGTTTCGTCAGTCCAAAGAATAGACGACCAGTCTTCAAAAGTCCAATGTAGATGGGCTTCGGCCCATTCTCTACGCTTTCTCATGGTTTCTTGTGATGATGGGGGCTTCTTATAAGCTGGATGACGCTTATAGCCTCTTTTTTGAAGCTCTTTCTGTAATACTTTCTCACTTACACCTAGGTCTCTAAAAGGACCGGTGGCAAGTTCAAGATAGGTCATCCTCCGATTTACAGATGATGACGTAATGAATTCAATGATTTGATCGACATCCTCCCGTGAAAGGGTTGATGGTCTTCCACTACCCTTTCGTGGTGTTACAGTGCCACGTTTCAGAGAATATGCAACTTGACCTCGTGATACGTTTAAATGATTAGCTATTTTTTGGTAGCTCCAACCTGCATCACGAAATCCGTGAATCTGCAAAATCTCATAAATTTCAAAACTTACAATTTTAGGTCGTCAACGTACTAGTAATGATTGATCTCTAGTTAAGGTCTTATGTCGTGACGTCGAGAGAGGAGTCGAGGGAGGAGGGGTCGAGGGAGGAGGAGTCGAGGGAGGAGGAGTCGAAGGAGTTAATTTAGGAGAATTCATCTATGAAGTATATTTAGTGACGAGTAGTTTTCTATTTATGCTTAGCGGGATTAACTTACCTCATATAATATTCTTATTACCAGTGATGAAATGTTTATTGTGGTCAGTAACTGTACATCAATAATGATAATTAAGGCACAAACAATTGAAGTTGGCAAAAATCAAATTTAGAAGGTTGTGTAAAAACTAATGAAAATGCGGAGAAGTTATGTAGCATAGTAAAAAGCCCAATAGACCAGGCATAAATATTTATACGTTCGCTAAATAGAAACTAGAAGGGGTATACCCCTGAAGCGAGTATATGATCTGCACATATAGGGGGTAAAAACATTACCGTGGTAGTAGAGTATCTCTTTCCTACGCTCATCCCCACCCACAACATCAAGGGCTCATGTTCTACTTCTTTCACATATAACTACCAATCAATCTAAAATTTCACTTCTAAAACAACCAAGAACTATACCAATAT
The DNA here is from genome assembly GCA_003957845.1 of Oidium heveae. Classification (NCBI taxonomy): domain Eukaryota; kingdom Fungi; phylum Ascomycota; class Leotiomycetes; order Helotiales; family Erysiphaceae; genus Oidium; species Oidium heveae. The sequence continues at coordinate 22,344 of QVIK01000136.1, read as the reverse complement.
TGGTTCCAAATAACCTAATTGAGAAAAATAAGTAGGCAAAGCGAGTGTTATTAAGACTTTAGATATTACCTCCAGGTGAAGATTAAGAAATAAACTTGGCTATTATTACAAGACTTCTTGAAAATATGCTGGCAGTGGAAATTCATAGAAAAAATTTGGAGTCTGTATTGACTTACCACCAAGAGTGGCAAGCTTTAGATAGAGAACAATGCACAGGGCTTAGCTTGTATGTAGTCAATCACCAAAATCTCCGACGTTTCAAGACGTATGAAGTTTGCAATGTGGAGGTAGTTTAAGGGATACTAAGATTTTACCGTATTGAGGCAGTACTTTTTTGCCACAGGGGGAACGTCCTGGATTTCTGTAATCCGCGAAACAACCACTCATTTCTCAGCACTTAAATCTTCATTAAATCGCCATCATAAAATTCTCTTATTCCACAAAATTATCTGTAATACAAATTTACTAATCGAAATGTACCACATATCCAAATACTGAGGATTTTCTTACCAAAATACAAGGCAATTTAAAAAAAGCCAGGCGCGCTAGGAAGCGGCCATTACCAACATCTTCAACGCTTGATCATTGAGACGACTTTATTTATAAAATAATCTCTTGAAGAAAAGTGGTATAAGAGTCACTTTTTAGAATAATTCATGAAAATCCCCTGATACTAACAGATAGCCTGAACCCGATACACTTTACGTCAGGTTTGTATTTAATCTAGATGAATTACCTACATCTTTTCAATCCACTATCGAAAATATTCGTGCAGGCGTTTTAAATCATAATCATCTAAATGTATCAATGAATCGGCTTGTGAGATTGATATGGCAACACAGCGGCTTCCGATTTAGGCACCGCAAAACTCGATGCGCAAGATCACCTGTATACCTTTTTTATTGTTGCCAGGACTCTACTCCTTACGGGAAATCCGTAAGCAGAAGACAAAGCAGATGTATGATTTATTGGTTTGTTTGCAACAGTAAACTCATATTAAAATTATGCTTCATAAATCGAACGCCAGACCTTTCTTTTAGGCACATCTATCATACACCGTAATAAACCTCGAAGTTTAGATTTCTTAAATCAAAGAGTTTCATCACATACGCCTTCTATGATACATCAGAACCTTCCTTCTACAAGAGTTTCAGGTGCTGAGCACACATCTCACTATCAGGTCTACTATCAATGGAAACAGGCAAATAGTGCAAACTGGCAACGTGATAGTGACCAATTCTTATCTGCAGCTCGCCTTCTTGAAGAACTAGGTAACGAATACCAACATAAAATCTTTACTTTGCTCAGTATACGAGCCCTAGGAATATATATAACTGGTTCCATCGCCTCTTTTGCGTTGACAAATAAAGAGCTAGCAATAGACGCCAATTTTTGAGCAAATAATGCTGGTATGGAAATATTCGCTATTCTTGCTGAGCTAGAAGGGACAGGAATCCCCTTAGCATATTTGTTCGTGGAGAGATTTGTCTCTAATGAACCTGCAGGATTTGGAGCTGTAACAGAAATTTTAACCCAATTTCTGAGACTGCCACATCTTTCAGAATTTGCTCTGTCTTTTTTTCGATGTTACAAGGGTTGGTTAGAGATTATGCAGTCCAACAGGTATGGCCTTTTGTCAAAGTCGAACTTTGCTTTTGGCCTGCCAAACGCGCCATTAGGTCGAAGCAGAAGGACTCCACTAGCTCCAATCCCCAAAGAAGATATTTTCCTCAACAGGACAGAAATTTAATTCCTTGTCTCGAAGTTTAATGGGATTCCCTCATGATAAATTGTCATTGATATGAGCATAGGTAGGCTTTAGCTAGCAAGCATTTAAGCAAGTTTTCCAGGGAATATATTTATGAGTACAGCAGATCTAGATCCTGTTATTATGAATCAAAAAATATCGATTTTACAAGCAACGGACGGCTAGAGCCAAGTACTGAGGATCGAGAGACTGTACTCAAAATCTTTAACTGCCATTTCAATTGCCATACTCTCATTCCTGACCAAAATGGCACACATGAATCTCCAGAAGTTATTCATCAAGAGTGTGCCATGGAAATCTATTCGTGGTGTCAATTCCGGAAATAATTCAGACTCTGGGCATACTTACATCTCAATTAGTATAGATCTGAACTATGAATGGTATGGGCTAGGTCTCATAATCTGATTAAGATACCAGTGCTAAAGACTACAATGATCGTGGAGTCTCACTGGCGTAGTATAAAGCACAATTTCCTACACCGCTATAACCAACCTCGCATTGACCTAGTAATTTGGATACTTACGACTCTAATGATTCCTAAAGGAATAAATCGAAAGAATGCCACCCAAAGTGGTGATGTTCGATTAAGGACTATTAGCTGGCGAAAAGACTTTAAGCACCGGTGGAGGCAATATCAAAGTCAGAGGACTAGCCTGCAAAGTATTCGTAGACATCATACGGATATGTGGGTTCGAAAAATTTCTATTGACTCGATTTCTGTAATGCGAGCATGTAATTAATTGCTATGAAAGAATTGAATATTATGATTCCTTTTTCTCAAACATTCAGCGCCAGAGATCAAGTCCATTTTGGGTTGAATCAAGATTAGTCTTGCTCCTGGAATTTCATGCCACAACTTATGATACCTCAAATGCATCAGCTGAAGAATAAGAACTTGAGTCCTAATTTAAATCTCGCAACTTTGAACAGTCTGAGGGAGTTCCAGAGGAGGAACAATCTATTAGATAGGAGAATGAATCTTCCGCTGTGTATAATGACGCTGATTTCTGGGGAAATAAATTGCGCATGCTTGAAATTTTCGATGAACAAGCTCGTGGAATTTCGGATTTTGTTCGAAGAGTAATTTCTTCCAACTCCGGTATTCAAACTTTAGTTGAAGAGGTCGAGGACCGTATCCATCGTCGTAACTTCCCGCGAACTTGGTCTTCAAATAATCACCCTGCAACTATGTACTGTAGGTAACTATATCTATAAATATATTTTTTTTATTTACCCAAATATTTCCACGAAATTCTTAACAAAAGTTCTACAATGTTACTTCAAATCAGTGTTAATATCAACCAATAAATTAGTTTCAAAAGGAAATCTATTTGTAAATTATCAGTCATAGTTTAAAAAGCTGGTGTATAATTCCTACGACATATAAATATAGATAAATCCATATCATTTATCTACATTTTTGGCAAAATGACCTCAATGGCTAAAATGGAATTTATCAGCATTGTGCGTTGTGACGAAACCCTATGTTCATAGATAGGGGCGCTTATAATTCCAACCAAAGAAATAATTATCTCCGCATTAGTAAAATTTCGAGACTACCCCTGTGGCAAAAAAATAGTGCCCTATTAAAGGGCGTTGATACTAAGGGAGTAGGTGTATAGGGATCACACAAAGGAGCAAATATGCTTAGGGCAGTGAATTAGAATGAGTATCAAGTTGTAAGAATACGAGATCAGTTATGCATGCAGGGAGAATATATACAGAGGAGAGGTAGGACCTGATGAACAGGCATCGAAAAATGGGAGTTTTTGAGAAAGTTTGACTCATATCTCTACACTTAGGCTGTGAAAATAATTGTTTACTTTTAGGATCAGAAGAGCCATATTCTTTTTCATTATTATATTACCAATCATTTATCTACCGGCACTTATCCTTTCACAAACGACTATCATTGCGTTTAACATTTCTTAAACTCTGGATACTACAAAAAAAGGAAAGAAAATTTATTCCAATGAAAAGAATGATGATTATCACACGTTTTTCAAGGAAATAAATTATGATGAGTATACCAAAACTATTAATTGGTATTTTCCAGAGTGGAACGCAGCAGGAGTCTTTTTGGATATGGATAACCCTCTGTGGAAAAACTAATCATAAGTAGCATTTTATTACCAAAATATCAAAGAAATCCTCCCTCCAATCCAAATACCTCTGATGGTCGAAATAAATGAACTCTAAGGCCAATCCGACACTAGTCTTTTTTTCAGTGGAACTTTAAGTATGCGTACTGGACCATGCCAATACCTTTATCTTAGGCGATCTCCCGCTGCTTTAACCCACTGGATTACCTCAAGGATCTGGAAATACCACTTTTGCGATGACTGAAGTTCCTCATATAGCTTTTGTACCTATTATTACCCTGCTAAATAGTTAGAAGATACATGGTGGATTTAATGGAAGCATTCAAATGTAAGATTGTCTATTTCCTTATAACGAATAGTCGATGTTTGGACTTTCTTTCAAAAATATGTATTTGGTCATGAAATCAATCGCAGCGCTTGGAGTGATACATTTTGCAGGAGGTCGTTTGAAGCCTAAACCTACACGAGCCGACAAAATCAAGAACTGGCCTGTTCCAAGAAAAAAATGAAATTTGAGAAGGCTTTTAGAAGCAATAGAGATTACGAAATAATGAGTCTAAGATTTCGTTACAGTCATAGACAAATAAGACGACCACTAATCATGTGTTCTAAGTAGGTCAAATGCCCGTCATTTTTGAGTCATTATCAGAACTATAAAAGAATGGTATCTTTGATAATTCGGATTTAATAGAGCCATGAATCTTTTGGTTCAGCTTATTTGGTATAACAGCGATTTGGTTCAGATAAAGAAGAATATTCTCCTGATCTCTAATAGTCCATTTTGTGTCCAAGAGAAAGCTGTCTTTAGCAGCATTTCTTCAACAAACTTCCAAGTTCCGAGTCAGATGAAGTGGGTTCATTGTTGTAGCAAGCTCATCATAAAGCCAAGCTTTGATGATATAACATTGTGCCTTATTATGTGCCGTATCTATCATACTCCACAGTGTGACAATATATTATATAGATCTAATTAAGTCATTAGCAGATAGCTTTTTTAATTGTGGCCTTTTGACGCAATAGGGTATTCGTGTCTTAGACTTCTTTTCCATCACAAATGTATGGATAATCATTTGATGGAGGAAATACAGTAGCCCAGGAGAAAGAAATCCTTGTTGAAACAAAGTGAAGCATAAGTGGCGTTCGATGGTCCAAATTGTAATTCTAGATAAATTATCTGGAGGGTACCTTTATAGAACAGTTTAGTACAAATCGGCTTCGTATAAGTTAATTCTAACAAGATTTAAGTACTTGAAAGAAATTGATCAGCTTAAACGAAGAAATACTGCTGTCACTGCTTTGGGCCTACACAAAGGCATTTTATTTTAATCATGAAATTTAAGCCACCTTTTGCCAAGTTTTTAGAACTATCTGTAGACTATGTAAATTAATGTATCTCATAAATATGAATAATTCATAAATTCATTTCCAATCTTGTTGGCAAAACTGGGTTATGAATAAACTCAGCTACATGCTTCTAAGCCGTGTATAGTTGGCTGTTGGCCACTTTATGCGAAATAAATTACACTCTTTGAAGCTCTATAATATGAATAAGGCCTAGTTATTGTCGTTGAATGTACGTGAAATTTACCTACAAAAACGCTCTCAGAGGTCTTAATTCTGGTATTTTGCTGAGCCCAAAGAAGGCTGCCGAGTTCGTGAAATAGCTACATAAATCCTTCACATGTGTTAGTAGTTAACTTAGAGTCGCCAATTTCAATACACATAAGCCCAATCCTCACGTCTTTTGTTAGTTTGGAAATTTAAAGGTATGATATATTCTTAGCTTGTTAGCTAGTAATGAGCCATTCAATTCCTTTTTCGTGAGGGCAGTTAGAGCTACTATTTGGATAGCGTTAAATGGAGAAATACGCCTTCCCAATCAAGTATAGTGGGGCCTACTACAGTAACTAACTAGCTCGAGAGTCATAATCGTCGTGCCCAGTATCGTTGTATGGAGACTTGGCAGACATAATTTTTAGTGTGATCAATTATGTAAAAAAACCAACAAGTCTCTAGGCCAAACAATTTTAATCTTAAACAACCATGATAGGAGGTTCCTCAACTTGTTATTGGTTTCCACTTAGAAATAAAATTATTAGCAAAACCCGATCTCCAAGATCCCCCCGTACAGTTTCAACAGTAGCTTCATCACCATTTCGAGGAGCAAGACTTATATTGCGTACTTCTCTGTCTTTTTTTTGTATAGCTGCTAGCTATTACTATTTCACTGATACTCGATCAAGTCTGCACCGATGGCTCACTGTTCCGGCGCTCCGCATAATATATTCCGACGCTGAAGATTCCCACCACAATGGCACCCGAATACTAAAAGAATTATATTCATGGGGGCTCCATCCTCGAGAGAGAATCTCAGATGCACTTCAAAATTCAGACAGTAAAAGTATCAGCGTGACAGTCTTCGGTCAAGAATTGCAGAATCCTATTGGTACATCTGCAGGAATTGATAAACTAGCCGAGATTCCAGATGTATTATTTGCTTTAGGGCCTGCTATCGTCGAAGTTGGGGGTGTGACACCTTATGCTCAGGAAGGAAATCCTAAGCCACGTGTATTTAGATTGCCTAACTTAAACTCTCTTATTAACAGATACGGTCTCAATAGTAATGGGGCAGAAGATATGGTAAGACGTTTACGTGAACGAGTTCGTCAATTTGCATATCGTAATGGCTATGGTGTTGGTGCTGAGGCTGAAGAATTCGTTTTGAACGGTAATGCCCAAGTCCCACCTGGAAGTTTAATCAAAGGAAAGCTATTGGCTATACAAGTGGCAAAGAATAAGGATACAAAGGATGAAGATATAGAGGCTGTTATGAGAGATTATGTTTTCTGTGTCGAGAAACTTGCACCTTATGCGGATATTCTCGTTGTCAATGTCAGTAGTCCAAATACGCCAGGATTACGTGAGCTGCAAAAGGTTGAGCCCCTTACCCACATTCTTCGTGCAGTAGTGGGTGCTGCCCGAGCAGTTAATCGAAAAACATATCCTAGAGTAATGGTCAAAGTTTCTCCCGATGAAAATACAGAAGAACAAGTAGCTGGAATTGTTGAGGCGATTTGGGATAGTGGTGTTGATGGTGTTATTGTTGGGAATACCACAAAACGAAGGTATGAGGTTCTACCTCCTGAGGCTATTATTTCTCAGGAGGAAAAAAGCATTTTGAATGAAGTGGGTGGGCTCTCGGGCCCTATGATGTTTCAAAAAACTTTAGAGCTTGTAAAAAGATACAGAGCCCTACTTGATCAAGGTCCATTTTTAACAAAAGAATCTAATAATTCCGATGCCTCATTTGAACCAAAGGTGATATTTGCGAGCGGTGGGATCACTAATGGCCAACAAGCCTTGGAAATATTAAAAGCTGGAGCGAGTATCGCTCAAATCTATACAGCCATGGTCTATGGAGGCATAGGGACAGTCACAAGAATAAAAAGGGAGATGAGAGAAGAATTAGCTAAAGAAGCATAACGAGCTGATTTTTCAAAAATCAAAATATTAGAAGACCTGGATCTTTTACAATTAATATATTTGAGGTCTCATCTAACTTGACATTGAAAATTTTTATCTTTCAATCAAGGTACCAACATTATTCGCTGGAATAGAGTATATTTCATCCAGAATGATTCGAAACAAGTTCAGTTGAATACGGAGACTTCAATATAATTAAAGCAATATAAATCTTAATCTACAGTAAATATCGAAATCTGTTTACGTCTTCTGTTCGGATTGAACAATGCTCACTTATCACGGTACATCATTTTTCCAAATAGCCAATTTTTACAAGTCTAGATACGCATACGTAATACGTGTATAGATGGCATAAGGTTTTTCTATGCCACCAACTATGCAAAAATGTCGAAGCCTAGATCGCTATTGGCATTTGCTCTTAATGAATTTTTGAAACCTTAATGAATAATACAGCTTTTAACCCCAAAAAATTACTTACGTTCTTCATCACTTCTCTTATTTGCTAATGTACTGAATGATACATACTAACTGAAAACTAAATCCCCAACTGCTAGCCAAGAATTAATAAACAAAAACTAACAGTGTCGATGTCGTGAACAGTCACGCATTATCGAGAGTAGCCAAATTCCTCCCCAAAGGTTTTTTTGAATGGCGTATAGCAAGATAAATTTAATGGCTCCAATACATGGATGAGGTGTGTGGGAATAAAAAAAAAACAAACCGGAATAGGAAAGCATCAAGTTAGAGATGCCGCAGATTTGCGACTTGCATATACAAACTAAAAGTAATATCTTGTGTTCCTCTGGAATATCAGTATGAGGGGGAAATGCTTTTTCCTAACTATCCCAATCCAATCTTATATGAAGTCTGCGTGAGCAAATAAACCTCCGGTTTCAATATTTGCATCGTAACGCACAGGGCGCCGCAGATTTTATTGACACTAACAAGCTACGAAGACCAAGACCGGAGATCTTCATTTCTCGAGGTTTGGAAAAATCTGACTTGAAACATTATTCATAAGCTACAGGTGTAGATTCAGTGTGTTTAATGATGTCTATTTGGTTGTTTCTTGAGAGAAGTCGTGGGGTCAGAAGTTGTCGATATTATCAGCACCACCACCACCACTAAACGATTTCCTTTGCAGCTTTTACTAGTTTTTAGCCCCCCATAGCTTTTCTCAAAAAATCATTATCGACTTGACATTAATAAAATGTATATTCAAATATGTTAAAAACAAAATGGTTAAAGGGGGATTTTCTTTTTTAAAAAAATAAGAGGGCGGTTTCTGAGCTGAATATAAAAAGTACTTACAAGTGATACTGAGCAAATTTTCAACTCCAAGAAACCTGTAACAATTTTAATGGTAAATAAATGAAATTTGGGTTTTTTGAAATTCATAAAATTTTAAGATACTTCAAACACAAGCTTATTTTAATTAGGATTTTGGACAAAATTTGATGGCAGTATATAGTAAAAGGTTCGTTCTATTATTTATATTATTACCGTCGCGGAAAAGTCTGGTTTTATATATGGATTTATTTACAATTCGTTTCTTGTTTAAAATTTGATAACGAAAAAAAAAAAGTTTCTATAATCGTGCATTACGATCACATTGCCATTAATAGGGTCAATTTTGTTAAACACTTCATCTTAAATCATCAACCTAAAGCTCCACCATGACGAAGTACGATCCAGAAATCGAGAGAAGAATTGCACGTGCCTTATCATATTTCAAAAAGCATTGTGATATCAAAAAGTCCAAAATAGCTCGGGAATTTGATGTTCTGTTACGTCTCTTCGATGCTCGAATTGTCGGTCGGCCAGCACAGAACACAAGAGGAGGTCACAATGACATTTTATCGTTTATCAAAATGTGGCCTTAAGAGAGTGGATTAGTTTCTTGAAAGCATGTGCACATCAAGCAAAAAAGAACACTATTCGGCGTGGTGCGATCTCTTTTTTACTATCATAAGCCACGTCAGATCTGACCCAGTGGATGCATCGGCTTAAGTAGTTGTTGATATTGCCATATCTTTCTAGAATTTTTGGATTTATAGTCGCTGAATGGAACTCCCAGCAAAATCCCGCCATTTCGAACGATTTAAATATTGTTAAAGCAGTATCATAATACTCCGGCTTTACTGGTAATTTGTCTGTAGTCGCATTGTCTTTGTCTTCTGTTAACTCTACTAAGACCTTTGAATAAAGATCCCCTGCTGCATTGTAAAATACAAACCTATTAGTATATCTGGTATCTTCTTTTTTGTCAGCCGGAGGTCAGATTTTAACAGAAATTCGAAATCTACGAATGTCGAGGTTGTCCCCGAATCAACAATTGCCGAGACTGAGATGTTGAAATTAACCACACAAATGTACAAGAGGCGATTTGTTTCCTAAGTTACTTTTAAGCGAATGGATTGCGACACTTCACAAAAAATACTAGAAGGTTGTCGCATACCCCCCTAGTACTTGTTATTTTATGTCTCATATATCCACGCATTTTCCGGATTATCTAGGTCCAAATGTTCTGCTAATCTACTTACGGCCACCTTTATTCTCCTTGACCCAATGGTCAGTTTTCCAACATAGGTACACAAATTATTGACCTTTTGGAAAGCTTGGTGTGCAGCAGGATCTAATTCCGTAGGTTCTGCCACCGATTGTTGACTAGGTCTTGGTCGAGGTTGAGGTTGAGGTTGAGATGGAGGAGGCAACAAATTGTTCAAAGGCGATGGGTTGGAGAACGAATTTTAAAGAGGTCGATATAGTTTATTGTCTTTTCTCTCCTGGGCTCGAACATCTATTTGGTTATCTAATTTTATGAATAAAGCTGTAAATTTGGACATTTTTGTGGGTATTTCACGCCTCACTAAAAAAATTTTAATTTGGTTTTCAACTCTTTCCTTAAATGATGAATTATGATGGCATCCTTAGTCCCTTGTATTTGTGCCAATTGGGCGACAATTTCCGAACAATAAGTAGAGCAAGAGGTTTTTTGCGTCAAACTCTCTATTTATTTCTCCACTGTTGCGTATTCGTCGGGGTCTACAAATCTACCACGAAGTCCTTCTAAGAATTCGGGGTAAGTCTTAAAGATTACTTCAACATCTAGTGCATTTTTGAATGGCTCAAGCCATTCGAAAGCAGGTCCTCTGAGATATGATGCTTCATAATGGATCTTCGAGGCAACTCTTTTGTTGTAAAGCAAAAACCTGAAGCATCTAAAATCTCCGTATTCAGGAATATGAAGATAGAATTTCAATATTCTACGGTGCTGTTGCTAACTCAAATAAAGCCTTGATGTGCATGTCTCTGTGGGACGACAGTAGCCTCAATCTGAGCCTCAAATCTTCTGTGGAAAAGGAGTTAGTCAGCTATTTTAAGCTACTGGTGTTGTTTCTTGATCAGTGACATTACCTTCAAGGAGTGGTTCAGCTTTAATTGAGCCACACAAACCGAATGACAGGGGGGAATACCATTGGAGGCACTCTCAAGATTTGAAATCCCCAAGGGTAATAACTCCAACTTGAAGACATAAACGTTCACGATTCATTTTATCTAAGTCTAAATAGCTTTGACCAACGTAACCGCTCAAAGCAAGATTATGTATAGCGATAATGTGATAAGTGAAGTTTTTCTTTTTCACCTAGAATAACGCTGAAGGATTAGCAGGTACAGTGGTAATTATAGCGTTGCAAGCGCTGTGGCTTTAGGGAGCTTATTTGGTTTTAGTGGGGAGTAGATGCTGTAGGGTCAGTGGCTTCGCGCTGTAGACGCTGTGCCTATAGTAAGCAAACACTGGTTTGGAAGGAGTATGCACTGGCTACTTAGGACTAGGAAGAGGTTCAATGTAAAATAAGAAATTTAGTGTAAGCAGAGTCGAACCTGCAGACCCACATAAGACGATTCGCTTTATGTAGATTCGCTTCACTCTTGCTTCACACTCGCTTCACGAATAAAAGCAAAATTGATGCTTCCTTAACTGTAATTTAACGCATAAATTTAATTTTTAACTTTTGCTGGAAATATAATATGCAAGGTTGCTTAAGCCCCTGTCTGGTTAAATATATTTTTGAGGATTTAGTGACAAGTCGGTTATTATGAAATTACGATCGTCATCCCCTTGATAGTCGTATGACACTTTGTTATATATAGAGAAGAAGTAGAGATTTAGATAATAATTATAAAATCCTCTTGTACACACTTTCATAACTTTTAATCAATCGTTATCCGAGAACAGGTTTTTTTTCCCGCTGTGGTATAAATTAATCTACAAGAAGTATTCAGTTAGGGCTAAACCAACCATACTACCCCTGTCAAAAAAAATTCATTTTTTAATTGGCTCGCCAACCAATGTCCCTCCCTGCGTAGCTTACATTTACCCAATGGACAACGTCAAGGGCTCATGTACTTTGTTTACTTTACGTATATATTGTTAAAACTTGACATCATGTCTCGTCTTTAAAAATACCCTAATCCAATTATAAAGTGAAGTTACGAGATATAATATTTGCACTCAATAATGAAAATCTAAATTTAAGGTCTTTCAATTGAAAATATATGTTATCAGTTACTCAGTATGCATAACCCCTCTAGCTATAAGTCTTTTGATAGTCTCACATTAAAAAAGAGGGTTAGAATGGACTAAAAGTAGAAATAAAAGAGACTTGTGAACCATTCAGTTGATTAAACATCAACTATATTCATTAACTTTCTGGCTCTCATTGCTTGCGCCCATCGGATTTTTTGAACTATGCCAGCGGTATGAGAGCGGAGCGGAGGGGGGGGTGGGAAGAGTAGGAAAGACTCTTATTAGTGCGTTTTTTGAATGGTAACTCCTTATTTGTGATAACAACGCGGGAATTTAGGTCATGGGTCGCATGTATTCTATGTAACCGATTGACTGTAAAGGTATAACTTTCTTCATCTTTATTTTTCTAGGCTATTGGAAAGTTTAGATTTAAGCCGTTTTGACCAATAATATGTAATAGTGGTAGTTCAAATTTGTTTGCATTATATTTATAGTCCGCTAGAAGATTATTCGAAGCGGAGCCAAACCACTTGGATACATAAAAAAGAAAATTAAAAGATGCATTTCCCAATCGACAGTTTGAGTTTCGACTTCAAACAGTGGGGTTTAACCAGAGTTGATACCATAGTTCCGAATGGCTTGAAGTATTGCCTCTGAGGGGCTCGGACTGTTCAATCTCTTATTCCTCCATTTCTGTCACTCATTCCAGACGTCTCAATGAAGACTTCTGACCCCTTCTTCATGAGAAGTAATGAAAAGTAGTGATAATTTGCTTGGCATCGACTTTTGAAGCTGTGAGGTCTCAATATTGGTGAAAATATGTCAATGTATGTCCGGAGGAGTTATGAATTCTAAGATTTTGTTTTGGCTATTCTTCTATCTTGTAATTAATATTCACCGTCCTACGAACTTAGTACTCAAAAGCGGTGAAGCACTAGTTACAGGGGGAGAAGCCATATATCGGGAAGGGGGGTGGGGTAATATCACGACTCGCCTGCTTTACTGCGGACTTCTGTCTGCTTTTATGGTAACTCCAGTGATAAGGATCAGAGCAAATAATATTACATGTGGAAAAGTGGAGAATAGGAGTCTCATGGCATGATTGAGCTGGACCAAATTGTTTCACATTTATTGTTTTAGCAGCATTATCGGTGCACGGCTTCGGCATGGCATGGCTGCGGCACGGTTTCGGCACGGTAATATCGGACGAGACTGTTTAGTTACCTCGGATAACTTGGTTTACTAGCTATAATAAAATTACGTGAGGATTTTACATATCCGAGGTTTGACTATTGAGCTGAACCGACTCGGTTCAGCCAAAATTCATAAGTTATGCGAAGGTTGAACGGTAGTAAGCTTTCTAACTTTCTTACGCCTAGTCTTTATTAGCTCGTTGACATGTTGGGACCAGGATATACCCTCATGTAGGGTGGAGTCAGGCACTTTACGGCTACGTCATTTGATTACTGTCTTATACTTCTAATTGGATCTTTGATCAGGCGACTGGTGTTTCCTGTAGATTATTTAACTGCGTTACGATCGAATAACAAGTTGCTTTCCTGTTTGCCTCTTCTATCAGTTGTGTCCTAGATCGATAACGGCGGGGTCTTTTGTTGCTGATCGTGTTTTAAGTTCCAGATATTTCAATACATTCCTTTTGTCCCTCTTAATTTTCTATGACTGTTTGTTCAATCAAATATTTACTTTCAAATTTCACTTCAACGAATCAAAAAGTTAGCAATTTGCAGTTTTTTGTAATGGCACAGTCTGCTACTCCTCATCCTCACTCCACAACGCCTCCATTGAGCCCGGTAGATCAGTCAATTGAAGTTTGTGACCAGCTTTCATCCATCAGAGATCAACCGAAACATATATGGTTGCTCACTGGCCCAGCTGGTTGTGGCAAAAGCACACTTGGGAAATATCTCGCTAATGTCTTGAGGGTACCTTTTATTGAAGGTGACGAGGTATGGAAAGCTTTTCCTTCCTATTCCTCTAACAGACTCCCTCATCTTGTCTAATGGTCTTTACTATAGTTTCACCCAAAGGTAAACGTGGAAAAGATGGCACAGGGAATTCCCCTCACCGATACTGATCGATGGGACTGGTTAGTGAGTCTGCGTCAGGCATCGTTAGATCATCTCATTGCTGGCCATCATGGAGTTGTACTTACCTGTTCCGCCCTGAAGCGGAAGTACCGCGATGTGATTCGCGTCGCCCCGTATTATTTTCACAAGTTACAGATTCATTTCTTCTACCTCGACGCAACAGAGAGTGTGCTTTTATCTCGAGTACAAGCTAGAAAGAGTCATTTTATGGGGGCTAATATGGTCCACAGTCAGTTTACAACTCTTGAGCCACCTGATGAAGATGAAAAAGATGTATGCTGGTTGGATGTAGGCCAACCTCTTGAACAAATTCAAAAAGAGCTGCTATCGCGCGTTTTTAGTTCAAGTCCTCATTTAGTAAGGAAAAAATGTCCTCAATATTTTCGATTTTAATGTTTTTTAACAGAAAGGCTTGAACCAGATTGTGACTTCCGAATCTTATAAAAGCTTGGACCAAGAAACATGAAAATCTTGATTTTCATACACTATAATTCATAATAGAGATCACTCAAGGGGGTCAACTTAATTTAGGGTTTTGTTATTCGGTATTGAACTATTCCTTTTAGGGTATGGTCTGGGTGCGCTTATCAAATACCAATAATAATATCGAGCATACAAGAAAAATTTAACAAGCATGTAAATCCACGCTAAAATCTACCTAGTCACGCCACATCCCTACACGATTCCGGGATTGCTAAAGGGCAGTTATTTGACTTAATATATGCAAATATATGCAACATAGTATTAATGCTGCGATTACCCTGTTACAGCGATACGTTTAAGTAAACAAATGGCATGTTGAGGCTATTGTGTCTCTTGCTAGTTATGACTTAGTAGAACTTTTTAGTAGAGTAGCAGCATTAAGGCTACGAGTGTAGGAGAGATGTATAGAAGTTATACGCCTCAGTCATACATTAACTAGTTTTCTTTTACATATTTCATTATTAGAGATAGTTCACTGAGAAATACCTACGTTTTATCCATCAATTCTATTCCGAGCATAAAACTCCAGGGTACTTATTTCTCTGCTTCCTCGCCCAGGCTTTTTATTATGATACGACTGTATATCACTGAGCCAGGAAGTTAAGTGGTAAAAGTCCGAATATTAGGACTATTCAAGATCTCGCATAGTTCTAAGATTATAAATTGCACTCTAAACCTGGTGAATAGTAAAAAATATAACAGCTCTGAACAACAGCTATCTGTGTTTTCTATCAAAAATATAGCATCACAAACCAAGCCTTCTCGGCGGCAGTCTATTGATATCATCAGATTAATATTAAAAGGTGTCATAATTTTAAGGGACGGATAACAATAGCTGTTCGCAAATGTATGTCCAAGTAAAGTTTATATTTTATCTAGAGAGGGAAACTATGATACATAATATCAAGTATTTATATGTAAGCAAAGGCGCGTCTCAAGCGCGTCGTAACCGAGTTGATTCATTACATAATAAATTAGTCATAGTTCGGAGCCGGATATTGTCCGGATCTGGATCTCAAGGCACAAGCCCGTAACACATAATTATAGAGGCATAAGAATGCAACGAAAGGCGCATTATGATTAAAGTCGTTCCCTCGAACTAATATTGGATGAGAGTTCAATAATTTCCATGGTATATATTTGACTTCGAATTCATGGTAGCCAGGGTAAATGATTGTACAAAAGGAGGATGAGAATGACTAAAATTTACGATGCTGGGAGTAATTATTAAATGGGATGAAGTTTCTTATCGGACAGACACGCTGGAACGTAAAAGTATTTGGAGTGACTGCAGTAATTTAGAATAAATTGATAAGAACACTCAAGCCTTAGACCAAAACAGATAGCTCAATGCCGAATAACAAAGCCCTTGATTTAATATTTTCAAATTTAATTCAAATTCTGCCCTGAAAGAAAGTTATTAGTATGGCTTAAGATCACGACGTGGGAACCACGTATCCGTTTATGATGAGGACTCGATAAGTTATTATGATTGATATCGATTTAATTTGAGCCAGTCAATATGGTATGTTTAGACCCATCAAAGTCGATTTGTTCCTTTTATAACTACAAATTGTATTTTAGCTAGTTGCTTTGAGTCAAAGAGTAACTTTTTGAAGCAACTTTTTAAAAAGAAATGGTTTATAACTGATAATATAGGGATTTAGGTTCCTGACATAATGCAGGGATGTCTATGAACTGATCTACAAGGGAAATATGAGCTAGTCATTGCTCAAGGGATCCTTATTTAGATGAACGGGATATATTGGGACATATTACAGCTGGAAAAACTAAACTCTTGCTTCATATAACGATTTATTATTGATTAGCTAATGATGAAAAATTTCCAATAATAGAAAAAAATGGCGATTAATATTGTGCAACTCCTATAAATTAATATCGTGCAGCCCTAGCTCAAATAAGCCATTTATATCGTCGAATTTCCTTTAAAACCCCTGTATTTTCCCTTACCCTGAGCTTTCAACATTATGTAATAATTTTCTATCTTCTAACTGGCGAGAAAGGGCAGTAATGTTGCTAGGGAATCCCTTCACTACTCAATATTTCCCTGTAAGTTTTTCTGTTTGTTGTGCGAAGGCAACTAACAATAAAAATCATTTAATACTCTGTTAAATTTAAGTATCAACATTAAAAATTAGAATATCGTATCTGCTGCTACTAGATGTAATTCAACGCTATCTAGAAATATCAATCCAAAAGTCCTCCACATATACCAGTAAATATTATGACTTTTATCCTGTTTGAACATGCCTTAGTTGTTGATTACGGTGACTCTACGTCTACCACACGTTCGATACGTATGTAACTAAAGGGTGACCATTTGCTGATATTGCAGGTGCATGATTGTGGATTGAGTAGCTAATATCAACAACGTATTCATCGCCCGATAAACGAATCCACAAGGCAAACGGGCAGTTACATCGTTGACTTCCAGAGTGTCTAATTCCCTTCGATTCACTCTCTTTAATTCCTGCACGATCATATCTTAATTGACGGGATGTAACCACGCCCTGAATATTGATTTTTCTAGTGGATAAACGATAGCCATGTCCATGTTCGGCTGCAGCTTTAAGACAGGCAATAATTGCAGCTTCGAGATCCAAGAATCGATCTGAGGTTGGGTAGATAGAACACGTAGATATTTTGATCAATATCAAGATTATCGTCGAATTAGTGTATTGATAATAATACATTTTTTAGACTACTAGTAGTTTAACCAAGAAACTATATCAAGATCAATGCTCTGAGTTACTTTGAATGGTTTTTTATTTGATCAATTTTAGTTATCAATTTATTGAAAACGTAAAGGTGTGTGAGTATGTAAAATTTATCTTTTATTTGTAAATGTAATCTATAGCGAACTATGGAGATATTGTTTACATTTATTTACCTCTGTTTACAAAAATTAGATAAGTAGTCTTACAATTGCTATAGCTGTAGTCCCATGAACTTATCCTAGCATTATTCTCGCCCTTTCTCGCCAGTTAGAAGACAGAAAATTATTACATAATGTTGAAAGCTCAGGGTAAGGGAAAATACAGGGGTTTTATAGGAAATTCGACGATATAAATGGCTTATTTGAGCTAGGGCTGCACAATATTAAACGCCCAGGGTAGGGTAATTGCTAACCAGTGAGCCCTGTAAATTACTGCTCAATGAGCCCTTCCTGAAAAGGCCAATTAGACGGCCGATTTCGCCAGTTGCCCCCAGTTTTCACATTACGTAATAATTTATTGATGACGTAATAGTTACAAGATCCGCTTTTCGCCTTATTGTCATAGCAACTGAAAGTAGGCATGCTATAAGAGTAAATAAATAACTTTATGCGTATTTACGCGAGACATTTCACAATTCTTTGATGCGAAACATTAAGCTACCACTAAAACTGCAACCAAAATATTATCATTATCAATAATTTTAGACTACATTAACAAGTAAGTGCCAGAAATATACAAATTCTGATACATAGTTAACTTCTTAGCAGTATAAAATTTTATCCTTATAAAAACGTGAATTCCGACATTACAGTTTATTTTAATTTTGTGAATTATATCAAGATGTCTTCTGTTTATTCATTTTCAGAAAGGTTCATGAACATAGAATCTGCCATAACTGCTTGTCGATCTATCACAATTGAAAATGGCTATGGCTTGCGTTTGCCTACGAAAAAGACCAACCGTCAAGGCGTGATTACATCTCGTCAATTACTTTGCGATCGTGCGGGACTTCATGATAGTCAGTCCAAGGGCATAAGAAAAAGTGGAACTATGAAGTGTAATTGCAAATTTTCCTTGTGGATTCGATTATCAGGTGATGAATATATCATCGACGTTAATTCCCCAAGCCATAATCATCCACCTTCTATATCAACGACTGGCCATCCCTGTGTTACATCCTTAAAGGAGCATGAAAAGGAAAATGTAATACGTAAATCAGAACTTGGAATTCCTCCAAGAATAATCCTAGCTGAGCAAAGACAGGATGATAGTCATGCTACTGCGAAGGGAATTTACAATTGTTTGGCGACATATAGAAAGCTCCAACTTGGGGGACAAACACTAATTTATGCTCTGCTAAGACTGCTGCGTGGAGAGGGAGATGACAATTTTAAAGTGGAGCATCAAGAGTGGTGGTTTGACTACTCCATTGACACGGAAAGTTGCTTGACGCACCTTTTTTTCCTGCATAAAACATCATTAAACTTATTGCGAAAATTTCCCGAGATCATAATTATGGATTGTACATACATTACAATCCGATTTAAGATGCCGTTAATTCACATGGTTGGATGTACGAACATCAACTCTACTTTTGAGGTAGATTATGCCTTCCTGAGTCGAGAAACTAAGGGAGACTATCAATGGGCTCTTGATAGCTTGAAAAAGGTTCTTCAAGAGAATAGCATACAGGAACTCGGAGTCATTGTCCCTGATAGAGAGCTAGCTCTCATGAATGCCATCGACCAAAAATTCCCCTCGGCGAAAAACATACTCTGTGCATGGCACATAAAGATGGCACTCCAGACCCATCTTGGTAAGGAATTAGACACAGACTAAGTGAAAGACTTCATGGAGGATATTACGAAAGTTTGGTACGTACCAATAAGTGTTGAGTTCTCTGAGAACTGAAGTAGTTGCAAAGCCAAGTGGCTTGCCATAAATAATAACGGTGGAAGGATTATCAAATATATGGAAGACACATGGCTTCCATACGCTGAAAGATTTGTAATTTGCTTTGTCAATAGGTACCTTCATCTCGGACACTTGACTAGTGGCAAAGCAGAAGATGTTCACCACTATCTGAACATGTTCAAAGCAGAATCAACAGGACACTTATTTACTGTTGTGAAAATAATTCGAACTGCTCTAGGTCAATAGTATCAACGATATCTTGATCTACTTCATCAACAACAAGCTAAGGGTATCATGCATGGATCATTCTTTCGTGATGTTAACACATTGATCTGTAGACATGCCTTGAAGCTTGTTGAGACTCAACTTGCATACCTTGAGAAGCACCAGGCAAAGTTTCGGTCATATGGTATTCCTAGCCCAGAGTGTAACTGTAACTTTACACTCTCTCTGGGGGTACCATGCTATCATAGCCTTATAGGAATGTTAGAAAAGTACGAGAAACTAAGACCAGATGATTTTCATCGTCATTGGCACCTAGCCCAGGTAAATCTTATGCCACTACAACAAGATGAGCCCGATGGTAGTTGATCTAGGGTGGGACAAGAAAGCTTAGCAGGTAATCAAAATGCTAGCGGTGATATTCCCAATAGTTACTAGAGTAGAAAACATACCATAGAGGTAGTACAAGAACCGGTGGCTAAACGCTCAAGAAGAATGAGATTAGCGGCTAATCTAAATCTGACAAATGCTGCCGTAAATAAAGTCGTTAACTCGACTCTACGCTGTCCATCACATCATGAAAATGGAATTACAATTAATATTGAAGATAATGATTTAGCACAGTCAGCTGCAACTACAAATTTACCTTCAGAAGGTCTAATTTCCACTAGAAGGCAGCGCTTATGTAGCGGATGTGGTCAACCTGGACATACTTTTCGTACATGTGGTAGACGAAGGGTTAGATTTATCAATAATTAGTGGATTTCTAATCAGAATGACCGTTATAATAAAGAAAGGTATATGTGGAGGAAGTTGCTAACTTGTTATTTGATTCATAGTAAATGCGCAAGAGCTGTTTGTTTACTCTTGGAGCATGCCTATTTTCAGTTGCTATGACAATAAGGCGAAAAGCGGATCTTGTAACTATTACGTCATCAAGAAATTATTATGTAATGTGAAAACTGGGGGCAACTGGCGAAATCGGCCGTCTAATTGGCCTTTTCAGGAAGGGTTCATTGAGAAGCAATTTACAGGGCTCGCTGGTTAGCAATTACCCAGGGTGGGGGAAAATACAGGGGCTTCATAGGAAATTCAACCATATAAGTGGCTTATTTAAGCTAGGGCCGCACTGTGTATCTAATCACGGGACATCATGATTACTGTTTGTTAGCCTTATTATGTAATCTCTCGTTTACGCGTTCTTTTATAAATAGTTCTCATTTAGATATAGACAACAAACTCAGATCAGACTCAAGTTATCTAATTCACCAGTACAACTTCAGGGAGTTGGAAAAAAATTGGGACCTGTTGTCAGCTTTGACTGCACTGTATCAATTGATTTCGGACATAACTCTGAGATTAAGTTAGTTTGTGGAGTATTACCGGATGGAACATTCCCGGCTCCATTGACTATTGGAAGATCGATTCTGCACAGATTTGGAATTTTATACGTACCCGATTCTAATTGTATACAATTGACAAAGGTTGTCGGCAAACCAATTCTCACACCTATCCCATATCATAAATTAGATTTATCAAATGTAACAATTTGGACAATTTCAAATATTCCTTTTAACTCGAATAAATCCCTTAATCTACTTGATTCACCTTCGAAAGAAGTGATCGTTCACCCAGCTCCTAATATCTCCAATATAGATCAGCAACTAATCAACAAGAGTGTTTTATACCTCAAATCAAAATTTTCCTCACTGTACGAATCAACAAAAATCTCTGGAAGTGCTACTCGTGCAACTGGTATTAAGCACGATATAATTTTAAATACTACCAACAATCTAAAATCAGCGCCAGGAAGATACTCCCCACAAGACACGCAAATCCTTAGACAATTTGTTGAAGCAGGAATTAATGAGGGCATTTTATACCGAGGTCAAAGCTCACTTTCCAGCCGTGCAATTTTAGTTCCTAAAGATGGCAAGCCCAAGGGGCGAATGGTTATTGATTTTCGTCAAATTAATGCCCATACAGAAAAGTCAGCTTACTCATTACCTGTAGTTCAAGATGAAATAAGAAAGGCTGCAGGTCATAACTTTTATATTAAACTCGACCTTAAGTCGGGATTCTACCAAATTGAACTTACTGAACGGGCCAAAAAAATTTGTTCATTCGTCACACCTCAAGGTCAGTATTTATTTAAAGTCATGCCTTTCGGATTGACCAACGCGCCAGCAACATTCCAAAAAGCCATGGATGAATGCCTTCAACCCATTCGTCATATCTCATCAAATATGATTGATGATGTTATTACTTGGGGCGATACAGTGGCAGAAACGACTTGTAATGCTTCTTTAGTAATGGAACGACTTCAGTCGTGTGGTTATAAATTAAACCCCAGAAAGAGTGCCTGGTTCGTAACACAAACCAAATTTCTCGGACACATAATTGATAGACATGGTATTCAAGTTGATCCTACGAAAATTCAAGCAATTCTGGATAGACCCGCTCCTAAAACAGTCACAGAAGTACTTGCTTTCCTTTATTCTTGTAATTATTTTCGTGATTACGTTAAACTCTTTAGCGAACTTGCTGGACCATTATATGGTCTAACTTCAATTGAGGGCAAAAATATACCCGTAGAACTAAATGATGAACAAATTAAGTCGTGGAAAGCAACTCGAAATGCGCTTATCACCACTCCTATATTAAAACCCATGGATCCGCAGTTGCCAGTCGTTCTGGATGTAGATGCATCTGAAAAGTATACAGGTGGTGTTTTGCTTCAACCAGAAAAACCTTTTACTCCTGCTATAAGGATGACTGTATCACAACCTACTATGGATGGTGCTTATTTACATCCAGTAGCTTATATTAGTCATAAACTTAGCCCAACACAGCAAAAGTATTCCTTACAGGAAAGAGAAGCGTTAGGAATGGTGCAAGCTTTACAAACCTGGCAAGACTGGATCGAAGGATGTGATATTATTATTAGAACAGATCATGAGAGTCTAGCAGGAATTAGAAAAAAATATAATTTACC
>QVIK01000135.1:48971-86513 GCA_003957845.1 Oidium heveae | reverse complement strand
GCCAAATGCCCCTTGGGAGGTACGAGGCCGGGCATAAGCCTGTGAGCCTGCTTGGCGTTAATTAAATAATAATAATAATAATAATAATATGCGTAGCGGCTAAGCATATAAGAGAAGGGAATCTGCTCGATATACTGGGGTTACCAGGCAGTGCATAACGAAAGCATAAAGTGGTTGTGGCATCCCGCTTCACAATTCTTCAGAAGTCCGAGATTCCACCTGCGCATATAATCAACTTGATAAACTTTATTAACCATAAATATATGGTAAAATATTTTATGTAACCATACTCACCTTCACATTCGATCAATTTGACATATCTTTGTAGTGCAGCCCGAACGGATGTTGTAAAAGTCATGCTACTTGATCCTTCTCATCTATTTGATTACTTTTTAGTTGTTGTGCTATTGATTTTGAACTGGGTCTTCTAGCCTCTTGTACTTTTACTCGTGTTTTCGATTCCAGTAACTTTCCAGATTCTAAAACGTCCAACGTCGCCTTATCTGGACGCAGCAACGTCTTAGATGCATTCCAGTCATTTCCACACTCAACAACATTCTCCAACCATTTTCTAACGGGGGGCCGACGAACGTTGCTTAGTCAAGGTAAAATGATTAACAGATTACTAATGGAATTTCACCAACTTTTTTTTGGAATCACGTGATAAGTAATGACTAGTGCTCTATTTAAGCGAATTTTTGCGATACACGTGTGCAGCTTTAAAATTCATTGATATCATCGAACATAAATTACGTCAAATGCTAGTCTACGTGTATGCAATGCATAGGTAACGCTAAAAATTATCGTTCCGATATACGATTATTTCACCAAATTTCTTTTTCTTTTCTTCCTTTGTTCGCATCCGGAAGTCTAGACAGGCATGGATTCTCAGCATGTTATCAACAAGCGTTAAACGTTATTCTCAGATGCAAGAAGTTAAAAAAAATGTAGGTATATTAAAAAAAAAAAACAAAACTTACATCTCGTAGAAATTCGGCAGTTAGAGTGGATTTTTTTTTTTCCAGATCCGGACTGGAGCTCTATATATTCGTTCCTCGCCTAGATGCATTACTCCTACTGCCAAGGAATACATACAGGATCGCTTCAGGGGCTCATCCATGGCAGCCTGCTTCTACCACGAGTCGAGGTCTTATTAAAAAATTGAAGTTGATATTTAGAAATCCAACATTCCCATCTATTCTCTCCAACCTTCCGAGTTTGGTACTCTGGCACCACACTCGCTTAGCCTTTTGGTCTGATCACTACTGCAGTAATTTGATTTGCTACTCATTCGTTAATTTACGTGCTAGGGCGAAGTTGTTTTCACTAGATATTTGCAACGTAAATACATATATTCAAAAATCAGAATAAAAAGTTATAATCAGCCTATGGGTTTCTTACGTTAAAAGTTCATCAAATTAAAGCATAATCCCAACTATTTTATATTAGTTTAAATAGTTGGATTCGTATCGTCGTTTCATATCGTGACATCATGATCTCTTTCTGCAATCCGATTCCGAAAGATTTTGAAACATATTTTCAGGAGCCAGAGATTCAAAATGTTGATATGATTGAAAATTAGTTGTATTTTCAAGCCTTCTGAAAGCTTTTATCAAAGTTCATCAAGATTACTGAAGGTTTTCTAAATGCATGCATGCGTTGAAGTTTGTTGAATTGAGCCAAAGCCCATTGGAAAGTGGCCTGTGTTTCGTCGGAGAGAAGACATAAAATATATTCTCACCAACAAAGGTGCATTCAATATAGAGCTTTCTTTCGACATTTAAGCCATTGACAAAATCATAATTAGCTTTTCTATGAAGTATTTTGAAGCTCAATTGCTCGCAACAAATCTTGGAAATTGCTTCAAATCCAGCATCAGTGTCCTTCCAATCGTTATTACAATTCAAAACTTCTATATATTTCAAAATTTGGATTGTTTGATGTTCCATTCGAATATTTGAGGACCTTAGATCACATTCAGTAGATTTATTGTAGGAAATAATGGAGAACCTAGGAGATATGGAATGAAATCTTGGTTGAATAGAGGATGAAGGTATTCTTTAAAGTCAGAAGATTGCGGCTCCATAGCAAAAGATATTATTAACAAAAACTAAAGGATATATCAACGCAATAGGATTAATGAGGTTATTGAATAGATGTAAAAATAAAATTATACTACAAAGTTGATTTAGGATTGTACGTGTATAAGCTAGAAATTATTCAATATTCTATATACACTCGCTCTATCGCAAAGGTTATACTTCCCTAAAGCAACAGCGAGTCACAATTCTAAACAGGATAATTAAGCGAGCTTGGTGCCAGATTATTAGTGACTGGTGTCAGAATACCGATCTCGTTAACCTACTTCCGCCCAACCTTGCAACTTCCACAATTAAACTTATTCATCTCATTTAAGCCGACCTTTAGGCAACTTTCGATTGCAATGGCTAATAAGAAAGTCCCGAAAAGATTAGATCGTCACAATATACTACCTTCGTCGTTAAGAAATAAACAAACTTTTCAAGGGATTAGTGCCTTCAAACTAGTCACAAATGTGAATCTTTACAAAGCTAATTTCATTTTTTTCAGAACAAAGTACTTCGTGATGCGGGCATGAATCAACTGCTAGTATCAAGCCAATTTTGAATTTCCCCTAAATAAGTAGTCCACTGTCTGTGATGTAAAGTAATCACTCAAGCAAAAATATGGATCCTGCTTCAAGCCTGTCAGGTGAGGCTGTAGATCCAATTGAGGAATTGAAAAGGTCATCAAATGTGAAGCGTCGTATAGCTTATCTGGAATTTGCTTGAGGACCTTTCAGTAATTTGGGTGTGAGCGAGAGGGCCATACGAAAGTACCTCAAGATGAGGGGCTACAAGCGTCACTCTACACAGATAAAACCCCTCGAGACTAGGAGATAGTGCAAGGCATGGGCAGAGATATACACGTTGGCAGGACTCACGACCAATGGATAAGTATTCTGTGGACCCAGGAAATGAGGGCCAGAGATGGTCGACATTCACGAGGATGGGTAGCGAGAAAGGTTAAAATTACCTTTGTAAATAT
This sequence comes from Oidium heveae, assembly GCA_003957845.1. Classification (NCBI taxonomy): domain Eukaryota; kingdom Fungi; phylum Ascomycota; class Leotiomycetes; order Helotiales; family Erysiphaceae; genus Oidium; species Oidium heveae. The sequence continues at coordinate 83,447 of QVIK01000135.1, read as the reverse complement.
GAAATGTTCCCTCTTCTAACAATCAAATGAAGACGGGTGAAGATTATTCTTTGTGCCGTGTCGGTGAAACGATGAAGCAAAAGGAAATGTTGGATGTTTGGAGATGTTTTGCTGAGTCTGAGAAAGGCCCTAGTACTAATCAAGAAGGGAGATTTATACCTCGCGATAACTTACAAATTAGGATTAGCTCCAACAATTGACCCACGCTACAAGCACCGGGACGGAAGAAATCGTCATGTATTTTTTTAAATAAGGTTTCATAATTATGGAGAAATATTACATACTTTCATGGTCAGATCATGCCTAATTAGGATAAGCGTTAGTACCCCTCCCCCAGCACGCCAGTCCAATCTGCAAAGAGCCCCGTCATAGAAGTGTACAGGGTAGTTTTATGATAGCTCTGCTTACAATTTTGTTCTCCTGCATTTTACCCCACTAAACACCATTTACCCCAAGTACTGATCCTGACAATTTAGACAAACCGTAACAATTAACAACCCTCCCTATGCTGATATTTACGAGGCATTTTGTAGCTCTAATTATCTGGTCGACCTAAACACCTGCTCTTAGAGCGATAATAACCCTTTAGGGGAAGGCTAGAGTTAAACTGGAGCTTACTCTTCCCAATGAAATTGTCTTTAATTTTTGACACTCTAGCCTCGCTTGCTTTGAAAGGCAACTTTGTCACCGCCTTTCGATTTTCTGCCAGACTGCGAATTGAGAGATGAAATATTTTGAAAATAATTTGATTATTCTAACTCAGCCCAAATTTCAATGTATCTTCAGTCCCTATTGGACCAAATCCTTTATTTTTCTCTCTCAAAAGAGTGTTGTTACTAAGAAAGGGTGACTAGCACTATCTCCTAGTTTTCAGCCCCATGAGAATAAATAGGTCGGGAGGAAGTGGTGTGCATTTGCAACCGGGATTTTGAGAGTTACAAATAGTTCCTGAAAGTTTTCAGACAGATATGGATTGCTATGCTTAAGGACTACACTGGCTTTTAAAGGTAGTTGAAAGTATGAGGAAGCGCTGTCAGACAATGAGACGAATAAGAGTAGTCCAAAATTGATTTTATTTTTAATCAATTTTAATATTTTCTGTTTCTAATTTTGCCTTGTCCAGGAAATAAGTATTGCGGTTCTGTGATTCTACTGGCTTATCATTCTTTTATAATATGGATCAGGGATCTATTTGGTTGACAGTAATTACGCCCAGATATTTCAACAAGGATTAAATCCTTGCTTACTCCAAAATACATGCGCTTAAAAAGACATGGGGCCTCAGTCCTATGTCCCAAAACGAATCAAGAGAGATGCATCTTTCGACACTCTGAAAATGTAAGTATTAAAATTTTATACAGAACTGTACATAATGAAAGAAAAAAGTACGTCTAATAATTCTGCTTCTTCAAGTGGCAAAGGCCGAAGAGCAGTCAGTCTAGCAGCTCAGGGAAGCTCACAAAAAGATGTCTTGAGGACAGGCTCCAGCAAAAAACCTTCAAATTCTGCAGACGAAGATGCAAACTCTGTGAGTAGCTCAGGATTCTGGGTAAACGTTTTTCTAACCAAAATCTAGCTACAATGGTCCTCTTTCGACTCCTCCATACTTCATGCATATCGGTATGACTATCGCTTAGATACACCTGCTGCTTTTAAGAAACCATATAATCATATCGCCCTTTCTCGATCGCCAATTGGCAAATATTCGCCCACTATGGCAGGTAAAAGAGATCAGAGACGACAAAGTAAAGATCAGCTAGCCGCTGCTGTCCGTAATCATTTTAAATGCATGGGTATTGTGGAAAATGACGTTGTCGTAGAATTTTTGTATAAAGTACATTATCAAGGTCAGTAAAAAGTCACCTTGAAATCAAATCTAGATGATTTCCCTAGAATACTCTCAGAATTTTTACTGATATGCTTACAGATAAATCATTCCGCATGCGATTTGCACCTAAGCGATGACTATAACAATTTACTACATAATATGCTTGTTAGCTTCTTACTATCTTCAGGAATTTCCTAGAAGTCGCCATAAAACTTAATGTAATGATCAAGCCGTGTTGAATAATGAAATAAATCGGGCTGAGACGATATTTAATGCCAGGCAATTGGAAGGAATAACTTTTCGTGGGTATAAAAATTAAGATTCGGTACAATGAAGGGGACTGAACTTGAACGAAGAAATCAATAAAATATATCATGAATAAATCAATATAATTAATAAGTAGAGAAGATATTTAATACAGTCCACATGTGCCATTGGATTTTCTGAAGTACATGATGGATCTGTAGATAACTCTCGTTAGTACAGTCAAACCTCATTACAAGAATGTGGGGCCATAAACTGGCATCAAGCCAAGCAATACTTTATTGTGGAAAGGCTGAAATATTTAGCACATCACTGCGCAAGGCTTTAGCTATATTAGTTTTGTATTAGCGGTAATAGTGGGGAAATTATAAATGTCGTATACTTTTTTTGTAAATATCGTGTTTTCAGGGTNAACCTCATTACAAGAATGTGGGGCCATAAACTGGCATCAAGCCAAGCAATACTTTATTGTGGAAAGGCTGAAATATTTAGCACATCACTGCGCAAGGCTTTAGCTATATTAGTTTTGTATTAGCGGTAATAGTGGGGAAATTATAAATGTCGTATACTTTTTTTGTAAATATCGTGTTTTCAGGGTATCCATGTATGACACTAAGCCTTATTTGGAATCGCTCCAATCTCAGTCCTGTAACCATTCATCATCTAACAAGCTTACTCACCAATGCTTGGAACAAAGGGTAAGGGGATAGAAGAATTTAAAATGTGGTTGAAATCATTAAACTCAGCAGTTATCTGTGCATATTCCGATGGGTCATAGGAGGATCCCGGCCGTTCATCTTGGGGTTATGTTCTTCACCGTAGGAGGGTAACATTTCAAAAAGAAAATGGCACACTGCGTGGGGGAGAAGTATATGACGCAGAGATATTCGGTGCCACCATGGCACTTAGAGCTGCTCTATCAGTGAGACAAAATAGCGAGAAGATCTTCGTACTTCTTGATAACCAAGCTGTGGTGTTGGCTTTACAATCTGGAAAATCATCATCCAGTCTCCGGCTAACTTAATTATTTCATAATCTAGCCAAAAACATGAACATAGAGTACAGATGGGTGCCAGGACACTCGAATATTAAGGGCAATGAAGAAGCAGAAGCAGACGCGGAAACACGAGCTGCTCTAAGAAATCTTCCTGAGAGAAATACTAAGCCAAGTTACATCACTTTAGCCTACCTACGCCGACTCATGCAACAGCACCGGCAACTACTAATTGAAAAATGGTGGTCTAAAGTCTGTCCTCCGAGGTATCAAGACTTAGACTTAAAAATGGGTCGGAAAAAGCCACCCGAACTAGAATTGTCTCGGTGGCTACTACATAGACTAATAGCTGCCAGAACTGGACATGGTGACTTCGCGGCTTATCATCGTCGCCTAAATCACTTAGACGCCAACTTAAAATGCGTCTGTGGAAGGGAAACTACCCCAATCCGCTTTATTAGTTGTCGTCAAAACGCTAAACAAATGCGGAAATTCCGAAATGGTATCAATATAGATACCTTCAGAAGGCATTTTCTTGGGTATGATTGCTTCAAGAATTTTAAAGAATTTACACGGATTACTGGCTGCTTCGGTAGTCAAATATCTAACTCATCCCCTGCTGGACGCGAGGCGAGTACCTGATGGAATGAATGCCAGAACTTGAAATGGCGGGTTAGAGCTTGGTGTGAGAATTACTAGACAAATCCTAATATTTGTTTCTTTCTTTATTATCATTCTCTTCCTTTTCTTATCTGATTATCTCATTTTATTTCCTTTTATATTTCCCATACATTTTATGTAAATAGCGGGCGCAAACGAGTATGGTATGCCTGAGGCCATGATCCCTACCGGCTCCGCCGGTCCTGTACCCAAAGTCGACATAATGGCCTGAGCCTAGGACCTTAAATAGAATAAATAAATAAATAAATTCAACATCAAATATTTGGCAAAGGTTGCCTGGCTAACACAAGTAACAATTTGTTTTGCTAAAAATACCAGTGCTTGTGTATAACTCTACAGCATATAATAATTTTATATTACATTCTCACAGTTATTAAATATTTATCATTTGTCTTGTCTTATTAATTTCACCTTAGAAACGCAGGCAAATTATAGTAAGAAAGATGTAAGTTTTTAGAGCAATTCTTAATATTAGCAGTAGCAGTAGCAGTAGCAGGCAGGTATTGAAGCAGCGTATATCAAGAGGTTTAAACTACAGATCCCAAAGGAAATTAAATCTTCATGAATTGAATGAAAATATATATTCTTAGACAAGTTGAAAATTTAGTTTATTAATTTTTCACATTAAATAGTATGGACGTCAATAACACCAAAATTAATATGACTTTCCCCTGTTGTATCTGGTAGTTGCGAAGATGCACTTCTTAACGAACCTGAAAACCTTCATTGATAATCATTTATTACAAATCGATACAGAATCCAACAATATTCATGAATTCCACGATAAAGTGGAAAAAGGTCTAGCTGATAATTTGTACTTTGAAGGCTATGATACTGCACTTCAGGGTCCTTCTGACTCTAGTTATACTCTAATTGCTATACCTAGATTTGGAATACACTCTAGCTTTTGAGATGCCTGTGAGGCAGTCATGAAATTCAGTGAATAGGGAGGGGGTTGTCTGGGTTAAATCCAGTGGTACCAAAAAGAGAGAAGGACGGTATTGAGATCTATGTCCCTTTAAAATACCAAAAAGGCTTAAGTTGTAATCTTCTAAAACGAAATGAGTCAAAATCTTTAGAAAAAAATTAAGACTGCTATATTGACTGACTGCAAAGTATCAATCATTCTCAAGGCAGTGAATGAAGAAAATCCACTTGTTGCATCGAAATTTTCTCTAGGTAGAAATCTATTCCATTATCACACAGGTGTCTCTTTAACTTCAATTACTTTTTTCAACTGCAAAAAGTGGATCTTTTCCATCAAGTAATGGGGGCGGCTGATCGTCATCATTTTTTGAGAGGGTAGTGGATCACCTGGATCTCGGCGGAGAAGGCCAACGAAGAATTTTGGATAGATGCCGCTAGGGACATCTAATTGATAAACACCAGGAGAAATAAATTTTGTGATCTTGTACTTAGCATTTGTCCAAGACAGTTTCTTTTTTAGTTGTGGCGTTGTCACATTCTTTAGGTTTAGCCAGACTTTGTCACCAACTTTTAGCGTTTCGGCTAGTCTTTTACCTTTGTTGGCATTATGTTCCATTGTTTGCTGGGCAATAACTATTGCAGCTTGGGCAAGCTCTTGGCCGTTAAATAGGCGGTTTATGAAGGCATTAGCTCTTGCTTTGGGATCTTTGACTAAAAGTTTGCACTGATTTGCGTGACATTTGATAGGATCAATGTGATATCCATGGGTCAAGAAAAACGGACTGAACACAGTTTTTGAGCTATCTCTATTATTGATTGCTACCATTGCCGAAGGAAGAAGTATTGCCCAATCGTTTTGAGCATAAGTAATACAAGCTCTTAGATAGATTAATATTTCTTGGTTCATTCTTTCCGTTCCACCATCAGTCTGAGAGTGAAAGGCAGTTGATAAAGGCTGCTGAATTCCAACAAGTTTACAAAGCCTTTTCCAGAAACGCCCCACCCAATTTGAACCTCTGTCAGATTTTATATAATTTGGAAAGCCATGATATCTTCAATGACAGTTAATAAAACTCTCTGCACATACTTCAGCTTCCATTTATTCCATTGTTTTGAGTGTTGCACCTCCTAATAGGTGATTGTGGATTACCATGAGAAATTTTTCATTCTTCTTTGTTAGGGGAAGATCTGTCATAAACTCAATAGCGATTTCACTGTGAAAGCGCCCTGGTACAGGTAAAGATCGCAATAGACCTTGAGTTGATCGGCACCAAACTTTTGATCTCCCATAGACATGACAATTTCTAACGAATCGTCTTACATTTTTATACTGCTGAGGCCAAAAGAAACTACGAGATAGTATAGAAAGTGTAATTTCACGGCCTGGATGGCCTGTGACGTGAGAGTCATGAAATCGTTGGATAAGGGCTGTTCGAAGAGGCTCCCAGTCTGGAACCCATAAAGCTCCACGATAAGTTAAGGCTACTATATCATTAAAAGCAAAGTCTGGCATTTGAATTGAATTACCAAACGATGTGGGCAGGGACCGATCATTATTTTTAACACTATTATAAAGAGCGATGAAGTTTAGATCCTTTGTAGTCGCTTTATCCCAAAGTTTTTGCAGCTGTAATTCATCAAAGATAACCTTACCATTGGGAGGAGTGATTGGGAGGAGTGATTGGGAGGAGTGATTGGGAGGAGTGATTGGGAGGAGTGATTGGGAGGAGTGATTCGGAGGAGTGATTGGGACGAGTGATTGGGAGGAGCGATTGGGAGGAGTGATTCGGAGGAGTGATTGGGACGAGTGATTGGGAGGAGCGATTGGGAGGAGTGATTCGGAGGAGTGATTGGGACGAGTGATTGGGAGGAGCGATTGGGAGGAGTGATTCGGAGGAGTGATTGGGACGAGTGATTGGGAGGAGCGATTGGGAGGAGTGATTCGGAGGAGTGATTGGGACGAGTGATTGGGAGGAGCGATTGGGAGGAGTGATTCGGAGGAGTGATTGGGACGAGTGATTGGGAGGAGCGATTGGGAGGAGTGATTCGGAGGAGTGATTGGGACGAGTGATTGGGAGGAGCGATTGGGAGGAGTGATTCGGAGGAGTGATTGGGACGAGTGATTGGGAGGAGCGATTGGGAGGAGTGATTCGGAGGAGTGATTGGGACGAGTGATTGGGAGGAGCGATTGGGAGGAGTGATTCGGAGGAGTGATTGGGACGAGTGATTGGGAGGAGCGATTGGGAGGAGTGATTCGGAGGAGTGATTGGGACGAGTGATTGGGAGGAGCGATTGGGAGGAGTGATTCGGAGGAGTGATTGGGCGGAGTGATTGGGAGGAGTGATTGGGAGGAGTGATTGGGAGGAGTGATTGGGAGGAGTGATTGGGAGGAGTGATTGGGAGGAGTGATTGGTGGAGATATTGTTGAACTTTCGATGCTCTTAGGCTGAGTAATGTTATGTTGTTTATCTATCAAGTTTTGACTTCTCGTTGTTACAGCAGAGAGACGAAGGCAACCTTTTAGCATTGCAGAAATTTTTATTGGTGAAAGCCATCTATTCTCAAGGAGTTTAAATTCTCTTTCTTAATTCTTTCGTCATTGTCATTTTTCGGTTTAAACTCCTCCTTTCTGGAGAGGGTGTCTGGTTTAGATGAGTCTGTTCCTGAACGAAATTTAATTTCAAAGTCAAAGTCTGCTAATTCTTCTACTCAGCGAACCTGACGTTCTGATAACTGACGGGTAGTCATGAAATAACGCAGATTTCGATGGTCTGAAAGAACAGTAAAAGGTCTACCTAAGCTTCGTAATTCCCCTCTAAAGTTTCTGATAGTTGCGAGTATTGCCTGAATTTCCTAATCATAAATTTCATAATTTGATTCTGCAGGCGTTAGTTTTCTAGAAAAGAACCCTATCGGTCGGAGACGGCTCTTTGCATCGACTTGCGAAACTACCCCTCTTATGGCGTATTCTGATGAATCGGCCTCAAGTATTGTGTCAGCTTCTGGGTCAAAAATAGCAAGAAAAGGGGCTGTGATGAGTAGGTTTTTTAGTTTTTCAAACGATTCGGTGTGAACATCTGTCCAAACCCATGCTACGCCATTTTTGGTGAGGTTATTGAGGGGTTCACAGATAGTAGAAAATTTGTGTATAAATTATCGATAAAATTTTGCAAATCCAAGAAGGAACGCACAGTGGACACTGTTTCTGGCTTTTCCCACTTTGTAATGGCTTCTACTTTATCGGGATCTACTTTAATACCATTACCTGCTTCTATGACGAACCCCAGATATTTAATTTTATTAGTGCCAAAGGCACATTTATCCAAGTCAAGGCGTAAGTCTGTAGTTTTTAGGGCATCTAAAACTTGTCTGACTTTATTGTAGTGATCATTTAGATTTCCATCAGTGTAAACTATAACATCATCGATATATGCAGAGTAAAAGATGTCAAGAAATTGCTGCAAAGTATTGTTTATAAGTCTTTGAAAGGCTGCAGGTGCACCACATAGCCCAAACGGACAAACCAACCCTTCGAAGAGACCTTGTCTAGTACGGAAGGCGGTCTTCCATTCGTCTCCTTCATTGATTCGCAATCTATGAAAGGCAGAGCGGACATCTAGCTTGGTGAAGTAACGAGCTTTTGACAGTTGCCGTAAGGTTTCACGGATGAGTGGTAAGGGATACTGGTCTTTTTTTGTGATAGAATTAAGGCCAAGATAATCAACACAAAGTCTCAATCCACCTGATGGCTTTCTTGCGAAAAGAACAGGCGAGCTAGCTGGTGAGGCACTAGCACGAATCCACACTTTATCAAGGAGATCAGCAAGAGTTTTACGAAGAACTAAAAGCTCCTCTCGGGACATTTCGTAAATGGGTCCATAGGGAGGCTGCTTTTCGACTTTATTTTCGTCTAGCTCTAAATTAATAGCCATATCATGACCTGGGCTATAAGGAGGTAATTCGTTGGGATTGTCATCTAGGAAAATATCTTCGAAACCATAAAGTTGCTGCGGGAGTGCGTCATAGATTGAATTTAGGGAGGGTTTTTCACGATGTTTATTTAATTTCTCGAGAGCTTTGTTAATATCCGCTATGGTAACGGATGCCAAATCGAGGTTAGAATTTTCGATTTTTGCTCTTTTTGTGTAGGCAGAAAATACAAGCGCCGACAAAAGTTTTGCTTGCTTAATGTATTCAGTTTTATCAGCTGTAGAGCTATTTTCTACCCGTCCGCAATCATAAACTCGAACTTGTCGGTGGCCCTGGCCAATAACTAGTAAATGTTCTTGAGCCTTGTAAATAGCATTATTTCTTTCTGCCCAACCTTTTCCCAGAATAAGATCGTAGGTTAAGCCGGGTACGACATATCCCCAAAGGCGTTCTTTATGCCCGTTGATATCAAGCGTAGCATAACTAATATAATTTATTCTAAAGCAACCTTCATTATCTTTGGCGAGCTTTAGTATTCTTTGCTAAACGCGAATGCGCGGAAGGTTTCGATTAAGCACAGTACTTTCATTAAATACAGCATAAGGAAGGCAACCAGAGTCAAAAAGAGCACGAAGATAGAAATGATTATTAATGAAAGTATCTATCAAAAATGGAGAACTATCCATTCTACGTACTGCTTTTTGATATTCGTTGGATGATGGTGCTACCTGCAAATTTATACCAAAAGAATCCTTTTTATTCCTCTGGATGCGACTTAATTCAGAGGTTGCCCATTTCCCGAATTTAGAGCACCTGTTGCTTGACGAGTATCGTCGGAAACAATAGATGATGCAGAATTTACATACGCTGATCTAGACCTTCCCGGGCCTCTAGAAGTTGGATTATTTTTAAAGTTTCTAATCAATTACTCCAACGATGTGAAGGAGATTTTCCAGACCTTTCACAGCAGCCTAATTTGAACTACGCTCTCCACATTTAAAGAATATTTTAGAATCCAAAGGGGGTGGTTATATAAAGTCAGCTGCTGAACTTCCCTAGTAATACGTTATCTCCATCCATCAACGTTTTACCCAATTGAGAACCGACTCATGTGACTTCCCAATTCGAACTTGAGAATCTGCACTGAATCTCGTCCTGACACCTCGTCGGCCAGCGCTTTAAAATCTCAAGAACAATAACACAAAATTTAATAATCCTAACATTAAATTGAAATCATCAAATACAAATCAACCAGCTACTTTTTCAATAATTGCTACTTCCTTATTCTCAATATCGTATCGTTTTATATGTTATCAACATGCTAAAATTTTAGAGTACTTTATTTTTAAATGTGAGTCTTTCTTAAATTTATTTTTCTCAACTGTCATATTCAACTTACAGAATCTCTCAATTAAAAAACATGACTGACTTTTAATAGTTCTTACCAAAAATGAATTGACTTATCCTAGATAGGCATTCAAACAACCAAAAGGAAATCTTTTGCAAGTTGACAGCTAGTTCTAATAATAATATTTTACATAAATTTAAATAGAAATTTGAAAAGGTTTAATGCAATTCTTACTTATCTAAACGTGACGTGACAGTTCGAATATCTCCCTCTCTCTCTCTCCACATAGAAAAAATATTTTTCAATTATTGAAAAAGTAGCTGGTTGATTTGTATTTGATGATTTCAATTTAATGTTAGGATTATTAAATTTTGTGTTATTGTTCTTGAGATTTTAAAGCGCTGGCCGACGAGGGGTCAGGACGAGATTCAGTGCAGATTCTCAAGTTCGAATTGGGAAGTCACATGAGTCGGTTCTCAATTGGGTAAAACGTTGATGGATGGAGATAACGTATTACTAGGGAAGTTCAGCAGCTGACTTTATATAACCACCCCCTTTGGATTCTAAAATATTCTTTAAATGTGGAGAGCGTAGTTCAAATTAGGCTAGTAACAAAAACTAATGCACGTTGGCCGACATAGGGTAGGACGGATAGTAGGTACTTGGACTTAAATCAAGTTAGACGTAAAAGCTAATTAACTTATGTATACTTATGACATTGTATAAGTCAGATTACCTGACTATCCGTCTTACCCTATATCGACCAACGCACATGGGTTTTTTCTGGCAACTAGCCTTATATAAATTATACTACCCACAGTTAAAAGAATATTTTTGAATCTAAAGAGTTGTGTGATTCTATAAGCTCAGCAGCTCGACTTGCTTAATTCTACTATTATCTCCATTAATGCATTACCTGATTGAAAATCAATACTTTGTGACTTTTTGGTTCACATATTGAAATATATGCATGTAAGTGCCTATAAACGAAGAGCTCCTGGAGCCAGTACAAGATCAAATCAAAAAAAGTCGCAAGCGTTGATTCTCAATCGGGTAAAGCGGTGGCAGGCGAGGGGGGGTAGGACGAGGTCCATTTTCAGTTTTTATCTCTAGCATAGCGTTATGGAATAGATATTTAAATTCACATAGCATGTTTGTGCCGATTTTATGCCAACTGGCCAAACTAATGGAACTAATGCTTGTTGGCCGACATAGGGTAGAACGGATAGTAAGTAGTCGGACTTATGATTTAGTATGTGGTAAAAGAAAGTTGTAGATGTCATTTTTCCAAAGTAAATTTTCGGATTAAATTTTACATCTGAATCATAAGAAGATATTCTAGTTGCGCAACTCCTTATTATGATATCGGGATGTATCTCAAAATCGAAGCTGTTGCGCTAACTTGCGTAGATGCCACGTCAAAGAACGATTAATTTTTCTTCTATGAATGGACTCCAATCGCAAACATCTGACCAAGCATGCTTGCTTCACCTCGCGTAGATCCATCGCACCAAATCCAGCTGGGTTCTAATGGATTTGATCGAAGAATCTCTTATCTCAAAATGGATGTAGTGCAGTCTGTAACGTAAATATTGATCGAAAAATAACTTTATCATTCTGGAACAAGTCGAATGCACTAGAAGTCTTGGCAGAAGCCCCCCAAAAAATCGACATGGGGTTCTCAAAAATAACTTTGATTGGTTATCGACTTATGTCAGAATAAAATTTTAAGGTGGTTACCAAACGAAATAGTCAGAATATCATTTAAGATCTCTGAGGAGGAAATTGATCGATGCACTTACTAATTTCATTATGAAATCTGGAAATACAAAAATATTTAAACATGTACTTACGGATACTCGAAGTTTTGTAACATCGCACCTTCAAGGAAATCATAATGCTCGGAACGAATTTCATTGTCACAGAAAGGTGCGATTATTATGTCACTTCGCAAATCAGTCTTCTCGGCACTCAAGAGGACTATTACCACTCAAGCCTCGATCACATAGAGTATGTTGACTTAATTTTGAGGTTAGGATTTAACTCACTCATCGACAGTTATTTCACGCAAGCTCAATCTTAAGTACAACTAAAGATCCATATGTTGTTCTTGGTGTGAGCAAGGGAGCATCTGCCTCGGAAATTAAAAAAGCATACTATGGTCTAGCTAAAAAGTTCCACCCAGATACCAGTAAAGAGCCGAATGCAAAGGATAAATTCGCAGAAGCGCAGTCAGCTTACGAATTACTCTGTGATCCTCAGAAGAAGGCAGCATGGGATCAATTTGGCGCTGCTGCATTTGATCAAGGTGGTGGACCTGATATGAGTGGTGGCCCATTCAGAGGAGGAGGACCCTTTGGCGACGGCTCGACAGGTGGTTTTGGTGCTGGCTTCAATGGTGCAGAATTTGGGGGGGGGATAAATTTTGAAGATATATTTAGGACTTTTACGGGAGGTTCTTCTGGCCGAAGACAACGAAGCTCGCGAAATCCATTCGAACAAGAAGAGATTCTGGTTGGTGATTCGATTGAAGTTCAAATGAATATTTCCTTCTTAGAAGCGGCCAAAGGAACATCCAAAAAGGTTACCATCAATCCCTTGACTACATGTAAGACCTGCTCTGGAAGTGGCTTAAAGTCAGGTTCAAAGCGCTCCAAATGTAAGACCTGCGATGGAACTGGAACTAGAGTATACTTTGTCACGGGAGGATTTCAAATGGCATCAACATGCCAAACTTGTGGTGGTCAAGGTATAACTATTCCTAAGGGTGGAGAATGCCGATCATGTTCGGGGGCTGGCGCTACCAGGCAGAAAAAAACAGTTAATATAGATATACCAAGTGGTGTTGAAGATGGAATGCGTCTACGGATTGATGGAGAGGGAGATGCACCAATCACAGGAACTGCATCTAACCCTAACATAAGAAGTCATCCAGGAGACCTATATATACTTGTTGGTGTAGCCAGTGATTCAAAATTTAAACGATCTGGTGCCGATGTCTTATATACAGCTAAGATACCCTTAACGACAGCCTTGCTTGGGGGTGAAATACAAGTGCCTACATTGAATGGAGAAGTGAAAGTTAAGGTTGCAACAGGTACGGGTACGGGCGACAAAATCACGTTGGCCGGACACGGAATGAAAAAGATTGGAGATCGGCGTAATAGCTATGGTGATCTTAAAGTAGAATTTAAAGTTGACATGCCCAAATACCTCAGTGCAAATCAGCGAACAATTGTCGAAATACTTGCTGATGAGTTTGGGGACCAAACAGCAAGACGAATTATGAACGTTGGCAGAAAGTAAGTGAATTAATCACTTGAGAAATAATTAAAACTTCTGACACCCTTCAGTGCTTCACCTGATTCGAAAAACGAGGATTCTCAAAAAGGTGATGGTTTTCTTAAATCATTCTGGCAAAAATTAACATAGCAGTTCTGTCACTCATGTAATGAAACAGAAATAACTCAGATTCAGATGGAAATAGCTGAAGAGAACAGCTCATTATGGACTTATATATGTCTTTTAATTAATTTCTTTGAAATATGTCGTTAGTAGCGTTTACCAAGTTTGGGGAGTTTTCTGTAGAAGTGTGTATCTTCAAAAAACTGTATTGTTTATGTGGGAATGTAAATTCTTATCGCGTGGCTCCCGCCTCCTATGTATGATTATGATCTATAGTAGTTTGATTCAAATCAATTCATCTCTATTTCCTGGATACAATCATAAAGCAATTTTGCATAGGATGTCGTAGCCGAAAGCACTCATGCGCAACGACTCTGTATAAGCCTTCAGCTTAGCTATTTTATGCAATAATTATTCTTAGATCAAATTTTGAAATTTGTCTACATAAAAAAGGTTAAAGAAGTTATTCTTTCGCTCTGTATTGATCATTAACTGTCCTCATGTACGTGACTAGTTTGTGGATTTTGGTCATGAATATAATTATGTTGTAAGCATGCAACTATCCGCCTAACTTGCATTACCACCGACAAAACTTCCTCACTCAGCAACCTCCGTGTGAGCCTAATATCACTAGGAAAATTCCTCAGACTTACATCAAGCATCTGTACAATCCAAAAATGACCGCTGGTCTACATTCATCTCGTGATGACTATACAGCCTGAACCTTTATGTCTCTAAGTTTACGCCAATAGTAAGCTCATTTTGCAACACAATCGCTAATACCGGCACCATACCCACACTCAGCTAAAGACGTCTCTGATGTTAAGTAACTGATCTAATTGATTCAAAATCAAAGGATTTTTAAAAGAGCGTTTCAGGCTACTTATTTTTCGCATGACGCGAGATGCAAGCGCCGATGATTTCTGTGCCTCTTAAGGCTACCAATGAGATAGACTGGATCCAGCCTCTTAAGCAGTATATTCGGCAGACGTATGGATATGATCCAGAGCAATATGCTGAAGAGTGTGCTGCATTAAATCGGTTGCGACAAGATATGCGGGGGGCAGGAAAAGACAGTGCTTCGGGGCGAGACTTACTGTATCGATATTATGGTCAATTGGAGCTGCTAGACTTAAGATTTCCCGTGGACGAGAATCATATCAAAATCTCATTCACCTGGTAGTGCACTTACCTATCAAATTGTGAGTATGCCACCTAATCCTTGTGTTCAGGTTCGATGCTTTCACGCAAAAACCCACCTCCCAATATTCTCTAGCTTATGAAAAAGCCTCTATCATATTTAATATTTCTGCTGTACTATCATGTCATGCTGCACACCAGAACCGCTCGGAGGACATCGGCCTAAAAATGGCATACCACTCATTTCAGGCCTCTGCAGGAATGTTCACGTACATAAACGAGAACTTTCTTCATGCTCCCTCCACAGACTTGAGTCGTGATACGGTTAAGACACTTACACAGATTATGTTGGCTCAGGGTCAAGAGGTTTTCCTTGAGAAACAGATCGCTGATGGCAAGAAAGTTGGATTATTAGCAAAAATTGCTAGTCATGCGGGATATCTATACACTCAGGCTCTCGAGGGTACCCAAGAAAATGTTAATAAAGCTGTTTTTGAAAAAGTTTGGCTATTAGTTCTACAAGTATGATAAGATAAGCCATATGTCGCTTACAAGAAATTGACTGTATGATACAGATAAAATCAATTTATATGACCTCGATGTCACAGTATTATCAAGCACTTGCTGATGATGATGCGAACTCACATGGAGTTGCCATTTCACGTCTCCAAGTTGCTGAAACTGCTGCCAAGGAAGCCAATAATCTTGCTAACACCTTTCCCCGAACCGCTCCTGCAAACTCAAATCTCGCATCCGAATCTGCAGCAATTTTTCTAGAGATAACCAAAAGAAACTTAAGTAATATTCGTGAAAAGCTTCTAGAACTCGTCAAAGATAATGATTACATATATCATCAAACCGTCCCCCCTGAAGCAGTTCTTACTGTTATACCCAAATTGCCTGCCGCAAAAGCGATACCTGTTAGCGAACTATATGCAGGACAAGACATTCAAAGAATCACAGGACCTGATATTTTTCAGAAGATCATTCCTATATCTGTTACGGAATCAGCCAGTCTATATGACGAGGAAAAAGCAAAGCTAATTCGAGCTGAAACGGAACGCGTTGAGATAGCTAATAGTGAAATGGCGGCAAGCTTGGATTACCTTCATTTACCAGGTGCCCTACACGTTATCAAGAATAGCTTTGATCATAAACTAACTGCAGATGATGAATTTAAAAGATGGTGTCAAGAAATTGCTAATTATGATATTCCTCCATCCACATTTGATCATTTGAAATCAAAAAGAGAAAACATAGTTTCCACTCTTGATAAACTCTCGCAGCAGTTAGATCTCGAAGAAAGTGTTTGTGAAAAGATGCGATCCAAGTATGAGGCAGAATGGACTCAACAGCCAAGTTCTAGACTCACTATAACGCTAAGAAGTGACATTCGGAGTTATCGGGAAGCTCTAGTAGAGGCAACATCAAGTGACCAGAAGCTCTATGCTAAATTCTGTCAGAATAAAGTTGATTATGACGAAATGAGATCTGCTGGTCAAATGGATGAAGCTGATATCTTATTTCAGAAGGCTCTAATTCAAACGCTTGGGGATAAAATTGGAAATAATCTCCAAAAAGAGACCAGTCTACTAGATGAAGATTTCACGCAGGATGAATTAAGTATCACGGATCAAGTGACCCGGATAGAAGAAATCTTAAAAAAACTTAACTTAATAAAACGTGAGAGAACACAAGTTTTGAAGGACTTGAAAGAAAAGGTCTACTTTCTTCATATCTCATTTTTTGCCTAAAGCTGATTCAATCAGGTTCACAATGATGATATATCACAAGTCCTTATATTGAATAAGAAATCGCTTTCTAACTTTGAGAATGAGATTTTTCAAGCGGAACTTGAAAAATTTAAACCACACCAAAATCGGCTACTCTCTGCAAACCATAAACAGTCATCTTTGATGAAAGAGCTTACATCAGTACTCAATACACTATTACAAGATAAAAGAGTAAAGGCCGAGCAAAGAAAATACGAGACTTTATCACGACAGCGGTCATCTATCAAATCGAAATATAGACGTCTTCATCAGGAATTTTTGGAATGCGAAGCTGCCATACGATCAGCAAAAGAATGGTATAGGGGAATGAACGATACTGTAGATAGCTTGGGGAAAAACGTTGAGGCTTTTGTTAATAATAGACGGTCAGAAGGAGCTCAGCTCTTAAGCCAAATTGAACAAATGCGTAAAAACATCAGTAGTATCCAGAATATGGACTTTGAAAGAGTTCATGGAGTGATGGATACAGGTAATAATCACTCTCCTAGTGGTGCATCTAACAAAAATTATTTCTATTGAAAAACCCCAAGGAATAAAATGAATGTTCGGCAGACTCTATAACGATCACTTAAATATTAATATGAGAAATCCCACTCAACTATAAAATTCCAAAACCCAAAATTATTCAATTGAATACCATAGTTGAGAGATGATAGCTCCGAAACAAAAAATTAGAGCTCAAAAGCTTGGAATATTCTTTAGTCTACCTCATTCGAACAGATATATATATATATATATATATATCTAATTTTTCATTTTTCATTTTTCATTTGGTTTTTGGATGAGCCTAAAAGTTGTCTATCAAGTGACTGAAGAGAGGTTACGAAAATAAATATAAAATCTCTCTTCTTTTTGAGACTGACTTGCTGCTATTATATAATCTCGGACCACTTATGAAAGGGTATGCTTCATAACTTGTACATGTATGCCAAACGCGGGAAGAAAAAAAAAAAAAAAAAAACTCTTAGATAATACGAGAGTGGAATTATAAAATATCTTATACCCTTTTTTTTTGTTTTTTCTCTTTTCTTTTTAAAAAAATGACGTTTTTTTGAGAGTACCCATATACCAGACACTAAGCTTTATTTGTACTAGCTCATACTCTAATATTTTTCTTACCCGGGTTATGTGCCCGGTGATAACGACATTGTTTGAAAAAAAGAAAAAGAAGAAAAAATAATATGGTTATAGTGTACGAGCTTATCTGTCCCCCCCAAAAAAAAGCTTCATATATATTCTTTTTTTGTCTCTTGTGAGACTACTAGCTGTCGTTCTAGATAAGATACATCTTTCCTGCCATGCTGGCTTAGCGAGTGGGATGAAATATTACACTCTTTCTACAAATCTTAAAAATATTTACATAAGCGATAACACAAACGTAGTTGGAGAGGAAGAAAAAAACCAAGAAACCTCATATTTGATCATATTCCACTTAGGTTTTTATATTAATGCAACGATGTATAGAAATCCATGAGATGCTGGACCTAATTCTGATGGCTGCCAGAAGCCATTACTTTATCTTCTTTTTCCAAGTTATTCCAAATCATTCGCTGTGTACTTTTAAAAGGGTTGTTAAATGATGAAGTTGAAAGACTAGCGCGCGCGTTTGGGGATCGGTTACTTCTAGATAACTATTACTCATTTGATTCATCCAAAGTAAGACTGAAAATGTAATTTAAATACCTGAGATTTTCAACTTTAGTGAGCTTTATATTCCTTATACTGAGGAATTCAAGCAAAAGCTATGGCAGTTTGCCTGGGAAAAAAAGTACTCTAGTTAATGATAATTTTCTCGTGTATATATGATGGCGGCACTTCGTAACTTTCCCTTGTTAGAAAGAAAGAAAGATACAAATGTATAAGTGTGTTCATTTATTTCCACGAATTTTAGTTAGATTCGTCTCTTTAATTAATATTGTTCTTTCCCCCATTTAACGAAGTTCTAATTTTTATGAAACATTTCACTCTCTTGTTCCATAAGGACAAAGTCGTAAGAGATAATCCCGATTGAGCTACATCTGAGGTTTGAATTAAATATGAGATGTCTTTACTATTTATTCTTGTGGATGCATCTCATCATCAAAACTTCTAGACACTCTCCAAGGGGATTCATGGAAGTGTGAGAGAAAATTGCATTAATTGCCTCAGTGAGTCAAACTAAAAACTCAGCACTTCTAAATAAACCCAAATTTTGATTTGCTGTTATCAAAGTTAATCATGTGCTGGTATGCTGGTTGAAATTTCTAGGAGTAGTGGTGTAGATTCCTACATAGCCTATTCTGGAGAGACTGCAGCTGCTCATCAACAAAAGATAATAAGTAGTGGATGAGTTTTTTTATGAGAATTTTCCCCAGGTAGTGGCCCTCATGATTTAGTAAATACGTATCTACACATTCAATATAATGTGACAGGTACTTAGATTGTGTACTAATAAAGGTTAGATGCCGTACAAGAGTTGGTGTAATTTGGAGGGCCATGTAGTCTTGCTGACCTTCTGACTTTTTATAAGTAATATATGTTCACTAAAGTCAATAAGATGATGATAACGCCTGACTTTCTAAACAAATTATAATCCTAAACGATTACCACACCAAAATACAAAACTAAAGCCATATGCTTCATGCATCCTGATTCTTCTGCTGATTCTAGGCAACCTTAGCTAGTGAAAAAGTATAATTTGAAAGGAAATACCCATTACAAAAGATGACAAGAAATTCCAGCCAGCGTAAAAAAAGTCAAGAATATATGATGTGAAATTATAGAAGATAAGTCCTTTTCAAAATGTCAAGGTTAGATTGTATGTTTGACACTTATTTCACTTGTGGAAACCAAAGTCTCGGATTTTATGCATAAATAGCACAGAAAAATCAACGAGCTAGGTGCTCCACTTTCTTTTAGTTGTATCAATGATTTCCATTTCATTTCTTTTGAAATATATGACGATAGCATTTCTCATCTTCCGAAATCAGATCGTAAATTGACTTGATGTTTGAGTTGTAATGGCTAATAAACATTAACCATTTTTGAGAAAAGCTAGGATGCATCTTCATTTTCATCTTGCTCCCTATTAACTGGTTTATAGCAACTCTGTCGTACTCGATAAGTGTGCAAGATACTCGATAAACTTATTGTGAAGCCAGTGATACAAGCTAATATAGTCATGTAATATGCTTTTTGATAACAATGTATTCCCTTGGCACATTCTCGGTGCCCGTTGGGTCCAATTACGCTTTGCCGATCATATATCTTGCCGTACAGGAGATTAAGAATATTCCCACTAACTATTGGACTTAATAACATTGCTCCAAAGTTTTGACTTGATGGCTGTATGCCAAACGCTTCCGAAACTAGAGAAGGGAAACATCCAAAAACGAATCCGTATGCGAGACCTGTTGGAGCAGTCACAAGGAACAACAGACGTGGATCCGTCACTGTAATAGCAAAAATTTGAGCTACAAAGTACAAGATAGAAGCAAATACTAAGCACCAGAGTCTTGAGGCTTTGAGGTTCTTCACTAAGAAGTCGGACCCAATTCCTGAATCATTTATGTAAGTCCAAGTTTGATGTGCGTGAGAATAAATGTTATTTACCGCTTACAATGCGACCCAGAAAGCTAGCAGCAGATATAATAGAGACTTGCAAAGACTCTTGTTGAATAATAAAATCTTCGTCTTTGGAGTTGTCCCAATGACGCCATAGTGCTTTAACGTTATTGCCAATATTACTAAATTAATAAAATTAGATTAATCAATCTTAAGTAAAATCATTTCTTACTTGATAGTCATCAGAGCAATTCCAGCAAGTAATCCCATTAGAGAAAAGAGCTGCCAGAACTCAACTTGTGTAAGTAATTTTAACCCTCTGATTTGTAACGTTAGGTCATTCCCATAACTAGGATTTCCGTAGTCATCCCTAGGATTCAAATACGTTGCATTTGACAGCAAGACAGTAGTTTCATCTGTTCTTGAGCCAGCTGCCTGAACATCTGAATTTTCACAACTTAGGGCATGAAAAAAGCTGCAAATCATCGGAGAACCAACCTTCGTTTACAAGTGCTAACTGAGAGTCTGGTGTAATATCATCAGCTTTAATACTGAGATAATTCCTTGGGGTTACAGAGGTTATTTCAGGCACCTGAATTATCCTGAGAAAGGGAAATCCAATGTAGTTAAGCCCAAAAGTTCCTATTGATAAGATCAATAACAGGCTAGCCGTATTTCCGGAGACTACAAGTTGGCCAAAAGATGAGAAAAATAAAGCAGACAGCCCAAACGCAGCTACAGGGAAAGCTGTTGCAGTTCCCTTATTTTCAGGCCAGTTCAATACTGATACCTTCACTGCAGCTGCAAAAGATGCACAGCCTCCAACCCCTGTAAAAAATGAAAATATACAAAGTATTGGCAAGTATCCAGATCCGTTGGAGTACGTATTGTAGAGTACAAAATATCCAATCCCTAGTAGAAGCCCAGCATAGAGAACCGTAATTCTGGCACCGTTAGAATCGACAAACATACCAATTGGTATTCCTAATATGTACATTCCAAGGTTGGCAGATAAGCCCTATGGAGTAATGTAATGCGTCAGACTATCAAGTTTATCTTAATACAATTCAATTCACTCACAAGAATGTTTTGTTGGGTTGACGAATAATTTAATTTATCAGCAAACTGTGGTCCCCATGTTGAATAGACATAATTGGTACCGCACCCTAGCGAAATGATTGTTGCAGCTATGCTTGATATAATCTTTGCTCTGAAAGGGTTCATCTTTTAAAAGCAATAGGTACTGAATGTTGATTTCCAAAGTTCGCTTGAAAATTGCCAGCTAAATTCGATTATTGAGCTTAAATATGGGATAGTAGGAAAAGATCTTGTCAATGCATTCTATATTTTTTTGCTCGTTTTCCAATGGCTTATCCCCCTAGTTATTGTAAAGGTTATTAAAATGCTTTCTTGGTTTACACATCGATCATATTTCTAGAAGTCTGTCCAGCAATTGGAGTAGATAAAGAACTGTTTATAAAGAGATAAGGAGCAACAATAATTCGGCCTATTAGATCTTGTAATTGCAGCTAAGAAGCGTTGGCATTCTGTTTGTTCTTTGATTGGATAGCCTCGCATCAACAAAGCTCTAAATTAGTGTAGACGGCCGTTTGGTGTGGTTGGTCTGGCAAAGAATGACATCAATAGTATATCAGCCATTGAAATGAAGATAAGCAGAGTGGTTGGATATCAGAATGGCCCAGTGTAGCATCGTTGTAGCTGACAGGGATGCTCCACTCAGTGTCGGGAAAGTCGGGGCCGTTCTTTTCATTCGTGTTTGGGAGTCTGTCCCGACTTGCCACAGGAGATCGCTGCTTCGAATCAAACATAAGCCTTCTGAACAGATTTTGTATGGCGGATAAGCTTTCGGTCGCTGGGAAACGTCAGGCTCTTTTTCATTTCTAATAATACAAACGTGAAGATAGACAACTTAACCATCGGATGATTAGAAGAGCCAAGTCTAATTATTGCGCTCCATCAGCATTCGTCTCCTGCAACGTTACGCCCTTCACTATCATTTTACCACGGTTGGAATTCAATGTGGATCAAACGTTGATCAGTCTCGGTTCAGGGGTTGTCCCTTGCTAGTGATAAGCTAGCAAAACTGAATAATATTTCAAGCCCGAATTATAAGGTTAGAATGTGCATAAATCTTTTCCCTCTGCTCATCATATCTCTTTTTCCGCATCTTCACGACTCACCCCATTTGAACTTCACATCATGCCTAGCTACCGCTCATATTGCCGCCATAATTTTCTCATTGTTTAATACACGAATTTTTGAAGCCTAAGCTATGAATTTACCAAACACTAAAATATTTAAAGCTGCTCAAATTAGTCTTGCTGCAGTGCAGGCTTTTGCTTTCGTACCTAACCTTAAAGAAATGAATCCTCAGATCCTACCATCTACACTTCACTAGAAGCATTAGTCCTGAGATCTATCTCTAGTGGTTTGTTTCAGGCATAAAAATCTATAATCCATACCAATAAACTTCATTGGGTTTATAGGTTTCGCCATGCTGTCAAAACTTAACAACAAATCGATGATCAGCTTATGATATCCCTGAAACAAGTAGCCAACGCACTTGGCCCTGGCAAAGTCACACCCAAGAAAATGAAAAGGCCATTCCTCGACTATTTCTTCCGAGGATGTCGACGAGATAGAAAATTTTGTCAAGTTGTCTTCGTTCAATCGGAGTTTGACAAATCTCGATCTCGCAATTGGCCCATACAGAGCAGACATCTGGGTGTTAGTGAAAAGGTTACTCTATGTGAGCCTCGAAAGAGATGCAGGCTATCGGCGCCATCCTGCCTACAAGGGGCCTCCATTATCTGAAAAATCTAAGAGGAAGCGCTGAGAATGGACCGAAACTTCGATGAATGTTCGTTCAGTAATCGTAGGAAGCAATCTTCTGACTAAGTTTCATCCGATTGCTCAATATCTTACTATTTAAATGTACACTTTAGTAAAAACGTTGCATAAAATATAATGCAGTAAATCTCATATGAATTTGGCTTAGTGTGAAGAGAATGACCCATGTTGAATTCCTCGGTCGGAAGATTTCACTTTACATTTTTTGCCAAGAAATTTCATAAAATTGGGGTATAAACTTATTTTATGGTAAAACATTCTTAATTAGGCTTAATCAAGCCCGCTTAAATCCATATTAGGGGGTCCACATTGAATTTTTACTGTAGTAGCAAGATAAGATCCTAGTCGTGGGCGGGGTCCGACTCCTGCTCCCAGAAGATAAAGGATCTTGTTATTCGGCATTGAACTTTCCCTTTTAGAGTACGATAGATCTGTAGGCGTTTATCAGTTTATTATAAATAACGAGAGTCACTCTAAGAACGTTCGGTTCAAGTTCCAACGATCTTCTAGAAATATGATTTGCACAAAGCCTCGGACGTTGATCTGCCCCTCCTTACCACAAAATGTTGATGATTCAAAGATTAATAAACAAAATGATCCTTGGGTATCACGCTAGCAAAACACGTGAGGACGTATCAATTGGGGAAATAATTAGGAATTAGCTATAATTGATAAGTGCACTCTCAATATACCTTGAGAAATGGTTCAATGCCGAATAACAAACCCAACATAAAAACCATTCGCGTTGTATCTAGTCGACTTATCAAGCCACTGAAAATACATGCTTGTATCCAAATAGACCTTGCATATTTTTAAGCGTTGATCTCCCGATCCCGTAAGCCTAAATCTATGGGCCTTAGCCAGGATATATTGTAGAAACTTCCGGGATAAAAAGTGGCTTAGATAAGGAAAAAAAAAAATGCTTCCCTGGGGTGTATTGCAGGCGATTGCGCTAAAATACGTAAATGAGCAAGGGAAAAAGGGGGGGGGGGTAAATGCCGATCAAATGAAACGCGTAAAAGAATATCTTACGGAATCAAATGAGCCACCCACTCTCCAAATTCCTGATCATGTCCAAAGTTAATTCAAGGTAAATGTTTTTATAGGAGTTGATGAAAACATTTTATCAATTATTGTAATCTCTGTGTATCATTTTCCTTGTTTTACTCGGTAATGCCGGATTATTTTTATTTATTCGTTTTAATATCTTTTCCGAGTCTATGACTACGAGCGACATTGTAGGTCCTCTCTGCCTACAGGCCATATGTAACTATACCTCGGCTAGTATACACCTTTTTATGCCTACTTTACAATCTCTGTTCATCAGTAATGCCCCCATAAGCCCTCGTTCGATCACATACTGAGAGGTGCACTTTGCCCTTCATTATCTTTTGTTGGAACACTACCGATGGTCAATTCACAAGCTTGTGAGGGTGTAATTCAAGTATTCAATTCTATGTTCTCTCTTCTATGATACAGTTGCGCGGGTTTACTTACAAGTAAACAAGAATTACATCAGCAAATATAGCGAGTGACGCTTCGCCACTTGAGGCGGGGAATCCTGACAGAAAGGTTAAGAATAGACCCTATCAAATAACATAATGACCTAATTCACACCCTGTCAGTAAACAAGATAAAAATAAAAATTCGATCGCCTACCGTATTATTCCTCTATCTTCCAACCCATTGATTTTGCTTGATACAGATTGAACTTGAATCAATAAGTTCCTTGAGTGCATGGCAAGGTTTCTCCTTAGTCATCGCATCTGCAGGATTGGAACTGCCTTCAATCCATCGAACTTCAGCTATTTCCTTCCTTTCATATAATTGACGGAGGCACATGATATCTATCATGAGCCTCTTTTCCTGAGTTCTTCCCAACTTTACCAAACAATCATACAGGGATTTGGAGTCTATACATAGAACAAGGGGTAAGTGATTGTCTAGGATCTCGTCGAGAGTTGATTTGATAGATGCTCCAATATCAAATCCATTCGCCATTCCGTAAAGTTCCGCTGCTAGGACACTTCTTGTGTTCCTTTTGCACTTGGTTGAGGACCAATGAATTATGTTGGCCTCATTTTTTTTGTCTGCAAGCACTATTACGAAGCTGATTTGAGAAGATAGGTCATTGTTATTGGCAAAGGAGGAATCGGTGAAAATGATAAGTTGTAGAGACTCTAAATCTAGTTCTACGAACTTAAGACCTCTTGAGGCGTTTTTTAATTTGCCATTCTATTCTAGTATTTAACTTACTGACGGATTTGCTGTCAGGATTTGTAACTTGAGCAGCAGTAGATAAGTCAAAGGATGATTCAGGTTGACATATGCTGGCGACGTAAGCCCCTCGGGCCCTCTGGGCAACAAACTGTTCTTTTTGTGAGACCGAGTGTCTTACTTGCCCTCTGGAGCCAGTAATATCAATAGGCGTTGGGCTTATAAGCTTTAAGTGCTTACAGTTTCGTTCTTGAGTAAGAGTTATGGCCCTGGAATTTTCTTCTCGATGTATATAACCACCATTAAATTTGATGGGCTTATCAGTGTCAATTTTTTCATGCTCCTTTGCTATGAATTTGGCTTTTTTCAGTTCCACTTCCTCTCTTGTTGCAAAGGAACAATTAGTTAAGAAAAGAGTGACATCTGTCTGTAAACCAACAATACCAAAATCCCCTTCAGAGTTGTTACTGTACAGGACAGGGATCGTACGTTGACGCTTTCATCAATAGATTTCTAGTATCACGTTGATGATACGTCTTATACCAATGAACACCTGCTTCTGGTACACCGTACACGGGCTTTACAACTCTTAGGATTGTGCCTTTTTCCGCGAGCTCAATAGGTGGATATATGTAAAAGTTTCTATTCAATTCCGTATTAGACTGAACATACGCTTGAGTAATATCACGCAAGTATAGGTCGAACGGTAAAATTGCAGCTAATGCTAGAATTATTCTCTGGCTTACTCTCTGTATGGAAGGAGATTGTGTAAGGACAAACTCCTTTCCTCGGTCATTGTAAGCTTGAACTACCAGGCGTGATTTTTCCATTGCCTTCTCTGTGCCAGGGTTTTTAATCTCGTCCACGAACCTAGATTTGAAAATTCTAGTCACAGGAGGAATTTCGATTGGGACGCCCTTTTTAAAAACACCTTTTTCGAGAAGCCCATTAATCTATTTCTGGCGTGATTCAATAAAATTTGGTTGAGGGGAACTTGCTGAACCGTTAAAAAGAACTACTAAGCTTGGATTATCTCGAAATCGAGCAGGGAGGCGATGGGTTCTGGTTGGGTTTGTTCTTAGTCTGCACACACCTTGTGACTCATTGGTTTGTTCATGTGTGGTTTCATTTCTTGATCTAGGGGTGTGGTGCTCGATTGACCCACTATTTAATGCAATGTTATTGTCGTTACTTGAAAAAAAGGTCTGACGACAATTGATCGAAAATTTGTTGGGCCTGAAGGCATATTGACTGTGCAAGCTTCGTTTTTAATTTCAATTAATTTGAACGGTCCTTCCCATTTTCCAGCTTGCCCGTGATTACCTTCTCTATAGACAAGTACATCAGAGTCTGGAGCTAAGTTGTTTGTTATGGATGTGTCCGGGCCATTACGATGGTTGAGGGCAATGTTGACTTGGACTTTTGCTCTGATATTTCATCGATTGCCTTTTTGATGGCGATAGCGCGTTGAGATATTGTTGGTTCCAGTGAGTCAGAATAAGTCAATCTTGGATAAGCCCCAAAAACAAGTAACGTTGGAACTAGTCCATTAGGGCCAGCAGAATCATTGATAGCCTTTATTGCCATTTGAAGCATGCAGGCTTTGTTTGTACCTGTGTTTTTGAACTCTTCCTTGATTATTCAATATGATCTGCGCAATAGAGTGTGATAGCGTTCGACTATTCTCACAGACCAATGAGCTTCGACGGGGACATTTTTGACAGAAATAGCCATCGAAGCTGCACTTTGGTATAACTCTTTGCTAGTGAAATTAGTTCCAGCATCAGTAAAAATAAATTCCGAAGGACCAATGT
The DNA here is from genome assembly GCA_003957845.1 of Oidium heveae. Taxonomy (NCBI): domain Eukaryota; kingdom Fungi; phylum Ascomycota; class Leotiomycetes; order Helotiales; family Erysiphaceae; genus Oidium; species Oidium heveae. Next base: position 56,692 of record QVIK01000135.1, on the reverse strand, counting down.
AGACATCAATCTAGTAACTACGAATAGCTTCCCATGTATGCTTTGTTAAAAGATTTTGAAGCCATCTTGCTGCTTGAAATTTCGTGGCTGTGTCAACAATATGAAGGACTGGATCAGACTCGATGTACATTACATTCACGATGATAGAATGATTGAATTGAAGGTCTGGATCGCGGAGGTTAAACTTGAATCGGCTTGGTGGACCTCTGTGTTTTTGGCAATATTCATAGAATTTGGTCAAATGGTCAATTATTTTTCTGTCGATATTTTGATGACCAGAACGTTGCAATACGTCGTGGAGTCTATTGGTGGAAGGGTGACCAAAACATCGATGAATTCATCTAAATTCGGTTTCCGTTAGGAGGCACGGAAAGGAGGTGAAGGATGAGGTGATAAACGTTTGTGAAAAATTTCCCCAAATTAGAAAAGCATGACCAAAACGCCGTATAACCGGTACTTTAGTAGATGGAGAAACCAAAATATTGTGAATATTGTCATAATAAACGCCTAATTTATCCATATCTGAAAGAGAAAGTAAGAAAGGAGTGTCAGCCTTAACGATATGAAATTCAATATCTCCAATTGGGGTTGTTAGGATAATGGAACCAATAGAGGTGGTGCACCCAATTCCGAATTGAACCTTAACAGATCCAGCTGTAGATGTGTTGATGCGTGTATCTACAACTTTGCAGAGAGCCTGATATTGATTGTAACCTGAAATTGAATTTCTCCAAGCGCCAGTATCGATGACTATGCCGTAGAAATACCGTTGGCATATCTGGAAGATGTTAAAAATGAAAAAGAATTAGTAGATTGGGGTTTCTCATAGCCGGTCATTAAGGCGACGGGTTTCGAGATTGATTCAGGTTCGTTAAAGTCTGTGGGGTCGGTACGCGTGATAGCATGTTCAAATGATAGGTTTTCTAAGAGTTGCGTCAGCGCCCTCGGGTTGATAAGACTATTTACCGAAGAAAAATATATTGACGATTCAGGCAATTCATTATCTGGAAGGTGTGAGTAAGATGAGTCGATATCAAGGACCAGAGTTTCCATTGTCTCTTGAATATTATCATATGGAAAATCATCTTCGGTAGATTCTTTTTGCCCCTCATACTCTGCAATGTATTGATTCGCGTGTCGTTCGAAATGTCTTGATATATGTTCTTTAAATTTGGCTTTTGCATGTTGTTGTTTTGATTCTAAATGATTCCGGAACCAGCATCCAGGCTTTTTGCAGACATAACATTTTCCCTTGTTCAGACTCTCCTGTTGATATTTATGCGGAGGTCGTGTCTTCGTGTCTGTACTGTTTTACACTTGATCGTTTGATCATTTGTGGTAACCGCCGGTCCGTAAAGAATTGGGTTTGTTCAGTATCTTTTGATTCTTCGTAAGTTTTTATTGAGGATTGGAGATCGCTGATTAACCCAGTGAGTGTTTTACTTGGCTTAAAACAAGCGAATGAGCAGGCGGGAACTTTGCGACAGGAATTGATGAGCTTGTTGTAGTAGAAATCGTCTGATTGGAGCTATTTTTAAAAGCTCATCTGTGAATTTCGGAGTTCGAAGATTGGGATCTGAAGGCATTCTCCGGTTGATTATTCAAAAAAGCTAACTGAAGGTCTCAAGACACTACTAATTCTGGATGGCCATGGATCACATCACAATATCGAATTTATTCAATATTGTGAAGATCATGACATTATTCCTTCTGGTATGCCGCCAAATCTAACGCATATATTGCAACCACTCGATGTGGTTATTTTTCAGCCACTGAAACACTACCATGCCAAGGCAATCGATATAATGGTTAGAGATGGAATAAACAACATTAGAAAGATTGAGTTTCTTAGCTGTATTCAAGAGGTCCGAAAGCAAGCTTTTAAGAATGATACAATAGTTTCGGCCTTTAAAAAAACAGGCATCTGGCCATTCAATCCTCAAGTTGTGCTTGCGAAAAACGATGAAAGGCTCGCTAGATGTACACCTCCTTCTCCTCCAATAAACCCTCTGGACTCTTCACCACTTAGCACCCCAGTAACACATAGAAAAATCAGTAAAATGGGCTCAAGTATTAAGCGTGTTGTAAGGCCAGGCANTCCTCCTCCAATAAACCTTCTAGACTCCTCACCACTTAGCACCCCAGTAACACATAGTCAAATCTGTAAAATGGGCTCAAGTATTGACCGAATTGTAAGCCCTGGCGTTACTCTCACATCCGATGCTGTGAGAGACATTAATCGGTTCATTAAAGGAGGAATTTCGAATACTGCTGAGCTGGTTCAGACTAAAAGAGACCTGGGAAGAACCAAATATGCGGAGCGTGTTCAAAAATCACGACGCGCATTAAAGAACAGACCCTTGAAATCAGGGGGTGTACTATCAGTAGCCGAAGGGCGCAGAATGGCGAAGCAGATCGAAGATCTAGATGTTGAAAAAGCAAGAAAAATTGTTGAAGAAGCAGACCTAAAACTGCACAACACATACAAACGATGGTTGTTGGAGGCTGCAAAAGAAGCTCGTGAATGGAGGCAAATAGGAAAGATTTCTTCAGCCTCCGTTTTTGAAACGGGCAAAGTGTGTAGGCTATTAAAGCGTTTTTAGAAATTTAGTTTGAAAAATTTGGTGTTATGTGATCATCATCATTAAATTTTCGCAGTCTCTTTACAAAAGCTTGTAGTATCTATGTTCCAAATATCATCGGGTATGAAATACTTGTGCCTTGTGACAACTTCTAAAATATTGAAGAGTTTATAGTCTCTGCTCCAGCCCTATAATTCTCCCCCTCAGAGTTGGGGGTTTTTGAAAGGCTACTTTGTAGTTGTGGCGCTCTATAAAACGTGTGGTTCAATTCTTGCTTACAAAATGGGCCGCTCCGAATGATAATGACCTTCAACGAAAAAACATAAATTACTGCGTTCATAATAAGCTAATTACCAAATATAAACATATTCCAGGTAAATAAATAGATTTAGAGACTGATAGTTATATTTTCAACAGCTAAAAGCTTCGTCGTCGCTACTTTTGGGCTTCTCTTTCCTGAACCTCCTTCAACTCGTGTCCGAAGACGGTCGCGTGTTACTTGAAATTGACGCGCCACTGTAGTTAGTTTTGCATCTGAATAACCTCTAATTTATTCAAAAGTAGCTTCTTATTGATAATCCATGTTTTATTAGTTAAAATTTTAAAAATTGGGTGACTTATGAGAGGTTTTATGCGTGAAATTCAAAAAAGTGTGGGAAATGGTGGTGAGCACCAAATTTAGTTGGTGAGTCCGCCGCGAAACCAAAACTAATATGGGGCGTGGCACGGGTACCGTTTTAGCGTTATGTTCCTGATTTTTCCTCCTCTTGCCCGTCATCATTTACATCATCAATTCGTTTTATGGATTATCGGATTCGTATATTCGAGGGTGGGGGATAAACTCAGCTGGAAGTTGGTTAGGGAGTTGACTCAATCTTGGCTTTTCAGACTCTCATCAGAGAGCTGGAGATTCGTAAGGGACACCACGTAAAGGTGTTGAGTCGTCGACTCTCTGCCAACGCCGCCGAAGCCAAGGTAAGTCCAGCCAAATAAATAAAGGAATTTGATAGGGGTCGAATGAATAGGAGGATTTAGGGGTAATATGGTTAGTTCAGCCCTGTAAATTTAGGGAGCCGGTATCGTTGCACCACCCCCCGTCCAACATGCATAAGCCACAAGTGATCTGAGATTGACGCCATACCCGTTGTAAAATCCGCTCTCAGTGGCTCGGTAGTTATACCATTGTTACTATGTAAATATAAGCAAAATAGAAAGTTTGATATCAGATACTTTTCATATAGAATTCACACATACATATTTAGGGCCTTTGAGTGTCACATTACCCCTTTATAATTCTCGTGGAATTTATGTACTTTTTTTAAATTTGAAGTAGGGCTCAGGTGTGATGAGTGTTTAAGTAGAGTCAATTTTACGACGAGCATGGCGTCTTCTATCTTGGAGAAATTGTGGCTTATACATTTTGTGGGGGAGAGGATGAGAGAACCTGACAATCATACGAATATAGTCTAGCGCATGACATTGATGATTTGTAAGCAAGGAGTTATGTAAATAAAAGCTTGGTTGGAACTATCTAGAAAAACACAACTTTACTTACCCCCTTGATTCTTTGGTGACCTGCGCAAGGAATGTTTGTCGGATAGCATGTCTTGATTCTAGTATTCAGCCCAGATATCCATATTAGGGCCGTTCAGACTTGGAACTCGACAAGTTTAAAAACTGTATATTGATTAACCTTTCCACGTGAGGATTAATCAGCAAATAAACGAAATCTACACCAAAATTACAGTATTGTCAATTTGAAGCTCAACACCTCGATCTGTCATTGTATAAATGTAATTTAATATTGATGTGAGTATAGAAATACGAAATATCTAATTAACTGAGTTTTCTCAACGAAAAAAGGACAACTTTGGAGTAGTTACGGCATTTTCAAAAGGGTGTGTCTCTTAAGCAAATATCATCTTCTCTAAAGGCCTGTAAGTACGGTTTTTCAACGGAAATTGTCTCTAGAAATTCGATAATATGGTATGAAATTAAATTCGACAGCTATCTAATATATTTTAAGAATAAAACCTAATAAAAATTGATGTGAATACAACGATGGAAGTTCAGATGTTTTGGAATTCTGACCCTTTTGATGTGGTTTTTGCTGAGTAATCCCCGCGGGGGAAGTCCAAACAATTTACAATTTCGGCAATATGCAGTTTTTACATTCTTAAGATTCTCACTCTGAACGGCCCTATTAATGCAGCAAAACAGTATTACGGCACATTACATACCAGCTCTAGCCAGCACGAGAATTCGACAACAAACTATCCAAGATCTGTGCCAACACAAACGAAGAGCAATCAATCTGTACTTCATCTGTCCAGAATCCAGCCACGAGTAAATGCCAACGACTACGCGGGACTCCCACCACTTGTATTAAGCCCGGAACGAAGGCCAATGTGACATGAGTTTGTTAATCTGAGATTTAACTATATGACTTCTAGCATTCCAGTCGTAAATGGATCTGAAATAATGGGACGACACTGTACTAACTGTGGAAGAGACAATGTTCATTCCTATAGAGATTATCCAAATCCGAGTTTAACTATAGACAAAAATAGTACACTCTTTAATAAAATAGCAAAGAGACACAATGTAAAGTTGTTTGGTACAGAATTTCCGGAGGTCAAATCTATGCAATATCATTCTCAGCAATTTTATCAAGACATCTCAGTAAACACCTACGGCTCACCACATCCAGCTTCACTATTCCCTAAACTAATCAATATTGATATAATAGCTATAGACGAGGCAAGAAAACTTTTATGGCCTCGATTGATAGATGTCTTATCTCGTTTCAAGTATATTTTTAGTGATACATTTAGAAATTTCAACTTCCAAATTGCACACTTAATCACGTTTTGCCTGTTCACGTTGTTATTTACATCAAGTTACTGATTCCATTATTTACATTACAATAAAAACTTCGAGTATCTAAAGCAAACTTACCTCAATTTGTTCGGGTAGTTACGCAATGGCTGCCCGAAATCAGATTACTAAGCACAACAGAAGAGATAGATAAGTTCGCTCATGATATAAGTTGGGCTCTAGAAAATGCATTGAATGCAATCGGTAAGCAGCCTAACAAGAAAAGCGGGACAAGTGCCCCATGATGGACAACCGAATATAAATCAGCCTATTTGGATTACCGAGAGGTAGTGAGAGTATTTGAGTGCAGTGAAATGGTGAGTATATTCAGAGCCACTGTAGCCTGCGCGAAGAGGGAATATTGGAAAAATAGGATAGAAGACATAAGATCTTCTCGGGACGTTTTTACTCTCGCGTTGGGCATCCCCTCGAAATACCAACATCACCCCTCCCCTTCGACATGAAGGACAATTTATATCGGATGAAGTAGAAAGAACTTGAATTATACGAGATAGTCTTTTAGCACAACTTTTCGCATCTGATGACCTTCTCCGTTGCACATTGACAGGAGAAGGGCGTATTACATGATCAAATGAGATATTAAAACATGAGGTACGAGTCTGTACCATTGGTAGCGGGAATACTATCTCCAGCTCACAAACTCTCAGAAGGGCATCGACTTCGACTTTCGGCTCGTCTCAAGTCTCTCGACGACCGCCATCTTCTTAGAACAAGAGCGAGTGTGTGTCCTAATATTGGCACCTTAAAATTTAAAAGAGGACCAAGAATATCAGAGAAGCCCGAAGCACAAATTTCTCGTCTTCAGTGTACATATGGACAACTGCCACAAGCAGAAGATGCGGAGCCACTACCAGCCCCGGTCTATACTCCTACGTTTGGAACAAAGGCAAATGGAGTACTGAATCGTGAGCTTTGGTTAAGATCAATAGCCCCCACTGATATATGTGTCTACTCTGACGGATCATCAGAAGGTCCTGGTCGATCATCTTGGGGGCTCTTTCTACAACGTGGAGGAATAAACTTTCAAAAGGGACATGGGATGTTGCATGGTGGACAAGTCTACGATGCAGAGATTATTGGTGCGACCATTGCGTTTCATAAAGCCTTGTCCGTGAGAAATAATGGTGAGAAAGTATATGTACTTCACGTTAATCAGGCCACAGTGATGGCTTTAAAAACAGAAAAATCAGCTGCCTGCATTCGGTTAACTAGACTATTCCATAGTTTAGTAAAGTCTGTTGAAGCAGAGTATAGATGAGAGCCAGGATACTCTGGAATTAGCGGAAATGAAGAAGCAGATGCTGAAGCTCGTTTTGCCCTTCGAAATCTGCCGGTGATTCATACTCAGCCTGGCTTTATCACCTTAGCGTACCTTCGTCAGCTGATGCATCAGAAATGATAATCCTTAGTAGAGAAATGGTGGCCTGAGGTCTGTTCAGCCAGATATCAAGATCTAGACTTAAATATGCGTCGTAAGAAACCACCTGAATTAGCATTACCTCGGCGGCTACTACATAAGTTACTAACCGCCAGAACAGGACATGGTAATTTGGCGGCCTATCATCGTCGCTTGACACATGTAAACGCCAATCTAGTATGCGTCTGTAGACAGGAGACCATTCCTACACACTTTATTCGTAGTCGAAGGCATGCAATCCAAATGCGCAAACTCCGAAATAGCATGACCATGGAGCACTTTAGGAGACAACTTCTTGGTCATAATTGTCTCAATAAATTTAAAGAATATGTTCAAATTACAGGTTTTTTTGATGCCCTTGTACCTAACTCATCCTCTGCTGGACACGAGAAGAGTAATTAATTGTATGCCAGGAAGTTGAATGGCAGATTAGAACTTGATGTGAGAAATGCTATGCTAATCCTTATCTTTTCTTTCATTCTTAGGTTTTTCAAAACTTGCATAATTTTTTTTTTTTTTTTGAAAACAGTGGGCGTGAACGAGTAGGGCATGCCTGAGACCATGATGACGGCCGGCTCTGCATGTTATGTACCCAAAGTGAACATTTTGGTTCACGCCTAGGACCTTAAGTAGAATAAATAAATAAGGTATGTGAGACTTAAGCAAAGTCAAAAATGAGGGTCAATAGATCGGCTCCCTTTAATTTTTTTACTGCATGAATATATATTTCACATGATACGAAATAGGTTGGTATTAGATTTTTTTTTTTTCCTTTTTGCGCGCCCCCACCCACCAAAAAAAAATATATATATATATTTATATAT